>JAECUM010001498.1:0-173268 GCA_016617855.1 Megalonaias nervosa
GGGGGCGGCCAGACATGGGTGACAAAAATGACGCAAACAATACTTAGAACCGTTGGAATGACCAACGTACAGAAACATAAACTATATGTGACACATCGTGATGTTTTTCTTTTAGGTGCTATACAATGTGAATAGTTTTATTTGATATGAGCAACATAGCAAGGAGGTGAAAATAGCACAAAAGCTCTATTTCACTAACCAATTGTTGTATGTAGTTAATTATTATATTATTTTAAGCAGCAAAAAGCCTAATAGACTGTAGAGTTTGAGCTCTTTGTCTGTGCCAATTTAGTTGCCAATTCATTGCCAGTTATGTTTGCTTGTGACAGTTTATATCCATTCATCGGGTCCCTTCATGGGTACCATTCAATGAGGTTTTATCACGTTTATAATTTCTGCCTTCATGGAGTAACCTTCAATGAGGTCTAAATTAGCTTTTGGATTTTTCATACGTAGGTTCATATGTATCTTTCATATATTTATGGCTATATCTTTCATGCATTTCTGGCTATATTTAGTTCTAGCTATTTTGGAGCTCTTTTCCTCTACAGTCTATTTTTACCATAAAAGGGGTGGGGGAAGGTGTTTCCCCTTTATGGTCATATGAACATACCTCACCCCACCCCCCGGTGAATTCCTAGATACGAAACGAAATACTAGAAATTCAGAAGGTTGTCCGTAAGTTTCGCGCAGGCTAGGGTTCTACGGTCAACAGGTTACGCACTGATTTCTAACAATGTTTTGCATACCCACCCCCGGGCGAACCTGAGGTGATGTAAACCGCACCACCACCAGTTTCGGCTGGTGATGGATACGCGCAAATTGTCGGCTGCCAGTACGTTTTCTAGCTGACTTTCGAACGCTTAGCCTGTGGCCCCCCTCCAAAAAAAAACTTCAGTTTTAAACGCGCCCGCAATATGCAAAGTCCGGTGCACGAACCCACGAAGAATACCAGTAATGGTTTGGAAATCCAACGATGTTACCACTACACTATCGCAGATTCGAAAGATATCTGTTAAAACCTAATATAGATACCTGCTGTTGACGAGAAATAAAAAACGTTTACGAGAATTTATAATTATCCCTTTGAAATGTTTTATAATAAAATACACAAATAGTGTTATTTGCAAAAATTAAATAATATATCTAAATTCGTACTACGTATATTGCCGAGTGGGGGAGAAATCAGTATATGTTCATTGACAATAGACAAAGTCATAAATCAATACAATGACAGTCCACAGGTGGAGTCAGTTAAGCGAAACAGGTCTGCTATCACAATGCTCAATAATGTTTCTAAACAACCTGTGTGTGGTTTTCACAGACAATATATCAGCATGGAGGGTGTTATTTACAAAAAAAAATAATATATCTAAATTCGTACTCTATCTGTAGTTCACAGGTACAGTTAGTCAAGAGAAATAGGTCCGCTATCAACATATTAGAGAATGTCCTACATAGCCCGCTGCAAAATAGGTCTCCACAGAGTGTAAAATAATCAATTTTATCTGTAAATTCCAGCTAGTTAGCGTATTATACCACATGACCGCAGTTGGGAATAGCTCAATCACGCGACCGCGGCATTATTTAAACTGTTACGTCAAACTCAGATAAGATAATTCATTGTAGTTGGAAAAAAATTACGTTACGTTACTGTAATACAGTAAAATCCTGTATATCTGCTAATATAGTGATCTGTAATTAAATCGTTGTTGTAATAATAAAAATGAGTGGTTCTGCGCTTACTATGGAATCTTCTACTGCAAAATTAGCTCGACAACGACTAGATGCAATCAAGGGAGGTCTTCCAGTCCGTGATTTTGTAAAACAGCAGCAGCAACAACACCAGGAAATTCATGTGGAATTTACAGAGGGTACAGAACAGTTATTTAAACCAGTCACAAAAACCACTTAAGATCTTCTTCCATCTGTGGAACAAACAGCTAAATCAACCGAACAAATAGCAAAAAGAATTAAACATACCAAAACAGATTCTTAAAGAGCTTCCAGCTGAAATAGTTGCTGCTCAACCACAATTAAAGAAAAGAAACACAGCAAGCAATAGACGGTATAGAACAAGCCAGTGATGAGATTGGTGATGTAAGAGATTGTTGAACCAGAACCAGAACCTGTTAAAAAACCACATTCCCGATTTACCGAAGACGGTTTTATAAAACTTCAAGAAAGCCCTGTAGGGGTTGCTGCAGCAGGGTATCAAATTCGGCGTGAACTGTTAGATCCAAGTACCTCCGTTGTTTCAGGGCAAAAAATTGATTCCTTTTGTGTTTGAGGATACTATGGTATAAATTGAATCATAGGTAAATATAATCCCTTATT
Source organism: Megalonaias nervosa (assembly GCA_016617855.1). Classification (NCBI taxonomy): domain Eukaryota; kingdom Metazoa; phylum Mollusca; class Bivalvia; order Unionida; family Unionidae; genus Megalonaias; species Megalonaias nervosa. The sequence goes on from JAECUM010001498.1 coordinate 2,338, forward strand.
TGAAGAATTTTTGAAACGATTACTTGGAGATATATTATCACCCAAAATATCACAATTTGGACAGCCTCGTATTGAGGAAGAAGAACCACCTGAAGGAGCGACCGGAAGTGGCATTGCCACTCGCAATAGACGTCGTAGGAAAAAAAAGTGGTGATATGATCGCTGAATCGCCGGTGACTCAGTATAAACTTTGTCCCAATAATATCATCGCTGATGTTGATCGACTGGAACTTCTGATTGGTGGAAGACGAGTCGGCAACAATTCCCACAAAATCATCAGTGAAGCAGCTGCTATTTGTCAGAGTTTATTTACCTGTGGCGTCATGGACAGTTGCGTCTATTGGGCGCGGATTGATGAAATTACCGAAGATTACCACAATGAGTGATCAATTAGATCGGCGATAACAAAATAACATGATTATAAACAATGTCCAACGTACGCCTGAGAGCGTCAGATGATAAATTCACGATTATCGGTTTATAAAATGATCTACGGAGATGGACTCGGCAATGTTGTTCAATGTTTCTTTATTAGGATAGCCCCAAAAGCCATTCCGATTGCAAAACAATTAGGTATGAAAGCCATCGAAGTAGTTCGTGATAAGGCTATTGGCATTGTTGGAATCTTGCTGGCAAACTATTTTCTGCGGTCAAAGACAAACACGCACGATTAGTACGACAAAAACCACAGCAGAATGTGAAGCATTCCAGCGCAGGCATTCCAGTAAGACTGCCCAGCACCGAAGTAAGTATACCAGTAAAACTGCCCAGTGCCTAAGTGATGCCACCAAATGTCAGTAAAATAATAAATCAAGCTGCAAATGAGCGGTAGAAAGAATTAGCTGGAGTGCCATCAACGACAAAACCATCCGCAGCTGAGATAGAAGAAAACATAACCGCAAACTTGATAGCGGGCAGTGGTCTGGCCCGTCATCGTTGGCGATACTGATCGGTGTCTGAATATCGTTTTAGAAAGCAACGAATTATAATAAAATATTCAAACGTGTATCTGATCCAGCACTTGACATGAACGCACCAGTCTTCAAAGATCAGTGCGTGATTATCAGTGCTTTTCTTATAATGCACGTGTACCTGACGCACGTGGATGAATCGAGCTACAAGTGCAGGATACAAGCAGATATTTTATGCCCGCTGAAACATTCACTGTGGTCGAAGGAAGATTTCTGAAAATAGATGATACAGCATATGCGGCTGATGTTCGAGTTGGTTTTGTTAATAATGGTGTTATGGCGTTGTTTAACAGTGCCACGTACATGATAGAAGGAAAAAACATTGAATCATCTCTCGAAAATGTCGACGTTGCCGCGACAATACTAGGTCTGGCAACACGTTCCAATGATTATTCAAGGTGAAATGGTCAGTTTAAAATGTTCGCCAAGGACACCACTGATCATCCCGACAGTCGCAACGTGATAATGAATGCCGCTAAAACTGAAGTCGCTTCGATGAATGAAAATTTCAACTTAGGATTCGCAGCACGGCGATCAATATTAAAGGGTGATAATAGAGAATTTACGTGTGTTATTCCACTGTCTCATATCTTTGGATTCTGCAGAAATGTCACAACATTTATTTTCGGTTCTAAACACACAAATCTGCTTGTGAGAAAAGCCACCGACGACGATGCAGTCTGGCGTCCTGTTGGTGATGCTGGTAAAGTAATACTGATAAAGATTTCGTTGTGGATGCCATCAATAACACCATCACTCGTTGAAGAACAACGGCTGCTCTTTTTCATGGACAACGGCGGAAAGTCAACGTTGTCATGCTTGACGATAATCACAAACAATGTACAGAGTACCGTTGCTGGGTTATTTACATGGCATATACCATCACGACATGGCGTTTCAGCGCCACGACATATATTCATAGCGTTTCAGGATAACGTCAGAATAGGTGCGAAACCCAATGGTGTTTGACTCGCTTGGAGTTTCCGAAGTCTCTCTGAAGATAAATGGTCATCAAGAAACATCTGAAGAAGTGTTATTGAATGTTTAGAAGAATCAAGTTATACGTGCATATCATTGCTTTGGGGTTGTGATCAAAATGTTGATTCTGGTTTGCATTTATCTCAACGAGATTTTACGTCGTTTTATCCGATATATTATTTCTCGCTCGAATACCTAGATTTGCTTAGGCAAGCAGTCGTTGATATACATTTCTGGGCTACCGTAGCAGCATGTGCTATTGCTAATTACAGAGCAATCTCTCTAATATTGTCAAATAAAACAATGTTGCTTCAAGGTGTTGATGGACGAATGAGAGTTATTGATGCGCCCTTAGAAAATATGATTAGATCATTCATGATGTTGTAATGTCATATCATCACGTCAATGTTATTCTGACACCTGGTCAGATTAAAAACTTCCATCCGTATCGAAGAAGAATTATGGGGCTAACTTATCGTTGACTGAACGTTCAAACACGACAATGACGCCAAACAGTCAAGAACTGGTTTGACACTTGACCTTTCTGCGAATGCGATCACCAACACAATAAAAACCAGCAGTGTATTTCCGTTTCTACCGGCGTTATCAGCCCTAATTTCTGTAGCGACCCTAGTCATTGCAAAAGCAACTGCACTTGGAGCCGTTGGAACTGCTACCGGCATGGCACTGAAAGAATCAACAGGACACAGCAGAAACACCTCAAAAACAGGGACGTGGTCTAAGATTACCAGGAACGCGAGATGGTCAAGGTTTGAGACGGCCGGGGATCATAGATACAAATAATGATATTGATAATCTGAAAACCAGAATGGATGATGTACAGGATATTATGAAGAAACCATTTATACTCGATTCAATTGAAATCCGTTTCCCTAGTGACAGCCTTCGTTGGTTGAGAAACCCAGACAGTGAGTTTAAGTTATCAGCAGAATATTTTAGAATATCGGTCACACATATTGCTCGCAAAGAAGTAAACGGCAATGAAGTAAATTTTACTGAGGGTAATCATGGGATGGTTATTTCATCCCCCAAAAACTCTATCATTTTCAAGATAAATAATCCAAGTGAGATTAGCATAATGTACAAAACATTACCAGAATCTGTGAAGAGATCTGAGACTATTAAAGTTATTGTTTTTGCTGAGAAAATGTTATTGACAGAGCAACACTAGGTCACACATAACAGTCATTTTAAATAGGTTAATCGTTTATAATGGTAAATATTTACGGAAGACCTACTGCTCGCAAAGGTCCCAGTGACATTGATTTATCAAAATACGCGACACGCGATGAACTTGCTGATGTAATGCGTCTCGCCGATGTTGACCCAAATGAAGTTATTGTTTTCAGGATCAGCAATGACGCTTAAAGACGGGCAATATCTCGTTGACAGATATTATTCTGCGAGTTCAAGACGCGACCGAAGATAACTTAGTGGTATTTACTAAGACCTGTTAGATTAAGGAATCGACGGATTCAAGTCTAACAATCATAGGAGAGATTGCTGGACGCATTAGAAAAATTGGAGACATAATGTATGGCGATCTCAACTTGAGCAGAAACACAATTCTCAATGAGAGAGAACCAGAATCAGACGATGACGCAGCAACAAAAAATACGTGGACAACAACTACACCACGATCAGAACTGAGATCAGTAAGTATGTTGCTAAAACCGGCGATGCAATGACTGACGATCTCAACATTAGCGGAAGTAGCATTGCTAATTTGAGAGAACCAACATCAAACGATGACGCTGCAACGATGAAATACATTGACAACAGCAACGTCGCGATGATGAACTTGTTAATTTCAATCAATTATGTATTGACCACATTCAGATCTGAATACACTAACCATGTGACCACGTTTGCATATTTTCGTTGAAACATAAATAGAACCCTAGATAATTTGTTTTGAAACCGACGGTCGTTGATATTAAACTCGCTGAAATTCGCACACGTCTCGTTGACAGCGTCGAAAAAATCAAAGCGATTCGAGATCGTGTTGTTCATACAACTCCTCTCATCAACTCGGTATGTACAGTAGCGTCCTGATCGGCAACGTGGTCAAAAGAAATCAACTCAATAAAACATACCGCTCAGGTTAACGGGGTGCACAGGATCTCCGTGTTCAGCTCCGCTAAATTAGGATTTTTACGACATATCTACGACATCATTCCACAGACAGATTTTCCTTAACCGTCTCAGTCGTGTTAAATCAAAATGTCGTTGATATATACAAATCGACGATGAGAACCTTGCTTGGATGGCCGCTGACGGTATAGATTTATACTGGACCACCACAACAAACGCGATCTTATCATTCACCGGAAACAGAGTACAGTAGACTCTTCCATTCATGGTTAATTTGGAATAATAGAATACCAGTTCCTCAAATAGAAAAAGTCGCCAATATGATTACGCAAAAAAAAATGAAAATGCACAGGGCAGTCTACGAACGCTATTTGTGCAGTATGTGATTGAATATCCGAATGATGATCTTAAAAATGTCACTAACACAATGAAACATCTGACGATGGTGAGTACCGAGGGTTTCATAGGTAAGGTTGTCAGGGAAGCCCGTAGTGATCTTGATTATAAAAAATTATTTCTCAGGGAAGCCCGTGGCGATCCTGATTACAAAAAAAAATTATTTCTTGATTACTTTAAGATCACCGAACACCAAATGCATACGTTCAAAATACCGGGGATTGATACCGATAAAATAAAGCAGAGTCTCAATGACATAATTGACGAATATTTTCCAAATATCTATGCCGCATGGGAGAAAATAAGAGACCTCCAAGTATTCTCCGACATAACAACTATCCAACTGGCGGTGGTTGTCAGGTATCGGCGGGTATTGTCAATATCACATCGACGGTTTCTGTAAATCTAGTTTGTGACGCAGTCGACGGTAGCTATACCGAGTCTGGGCAGGCATTAGGGCAGGTTCTGCAGGGATATGTTCTTTACAGCTTTTCTCCTGATGTCAAGCCATGGCATTTGATTGTTCGCGTAAATCCGCCAGTATCAGTTCCATTTCGCTTTGGAATAATTTGATAAATCTATCCTCTGCCACGAGTGTATATCTGCCCTCTTCACGTCGCTGCTGTATCATCTCAAAATCATAGTTGATTTTTTTCAACATCGAGTTCAATCGCGAGACCATCTTGCTGCAATTGTTCGATCGTAAAGATATCTCGTGATTGGATCGTTTACTGACGGTGATGATAAAATCTGAGATAAATTATCGTTGCGATAAAAATATCTGGTGTTTTAACGTCAGCCGACTCTGAATATTTACGTATTTGCTTGTGTTTTATTCGGCATGAACCCTAGTTGACACAGCTGGTGTCTTCTTCAATAAATGGTTTCACAAGATACATTTTACAACGACTAATATAAAAAGAATCTGTGTCGACTCTAACAGAGTCATTGGGAAAACTGTTGATCATCGGTAATAGGTTTATTGATGAGTATGCCAACATAAATGATCTCAAATGAGTAAACTGAGGAAAATTGTCCGTGTAGTAGATAACTATTGTACCCACGTTTTTTTTTTTTCCATCTTGCATGATTGCATTTATCCGTAACACCAGTACACCTCGAGCCGCTGTGTCCTTGATAACAAAATCTAATTCGGCTGAATCCATGATTAATCTTGTTCAACGACGTGAGTTATCAGATGATGAACCCTGAGTGAACTTACCGATAGTTTTTCTGCAGATCTCTTTGCCGTCTTGTGGTAACCAAACTTGTTTTGTTGTTTGTACGAAATTATCGCAGAGGTTAGTCAACGGTGTGAGGACCTTTGCGTCGTCATATAACGTAATAGCACTATTGCAGCCCAACCACACTGATTTTATGCACAACAGTCATTGAGATTGACGCTGGTATCCGGTTTATTAAAGTGTCTACCAAACCAAATTGGTATCACAGGATGAATACTCGATGAAGACTCGAATGATTCAGTCTCCGCAAATCTAGTGAGATCGATATTTGATACTAGCCCGTTTATTGCAACTCTAGTTATTACGTGTGTTGGATAACCGAATACCTCGAAATAATATGACACTCGCCATGTCCAAGAAAAGCAGCGGGATAAGCAGCGATATTGTCAACAGAAATCATGTTAAATGTGTTATATTTTATGTTCCAAAGATCACTATAGCCAACTCAACATAAGATTGTGATACATCATCGAGAAATTCTTTTGCAGTTGGAGGCCATTTCTTTTTTTTGGGGGGGGGGGATATATGAGCTACAACAGATGACGCTGTAAAACAGTTAACAAGTAAATCATCGTTGTCGCCATCATATTTTACTGCATTCTGTTTCATCGCACTTTGGAGTGATTCCTTCCGATAAAGAACACCAGATTGCAGAAGAAACTGATCAAATTTTGACTCATCCGAGTCACAGTCATCTCCGTGAAATAGCCAGACCAATACAGGGTCACGCTTACTCATGTTGTAGATTTCTTCGTAGATATCGCACGTTATAAAATTGTATTATTCTCTCTCTTGGAAATTTTTTCACCGAGTCGGTCCACGCATTTGAATTATAATCATATTCAATTATTGGAGTACCCTGACTACAGTATTTACCAGAATTTTCAAAATCTCTTGGTTATTGTTTTTACAATTATTGGAATTTTCAGTGTTTTTTCTAAAATAACCACGTCATTTATTTTAGCTCCGTTAATAAGACGGTTTCGCAGTTTTTAATTTTTTTCTTGATTCTGTAAGTCCGTTTCCTCGTCTCGAATTTGCAAAATGTTCTCTAACACGCTGAGCCATGCAATTTAGCGGGCCTGTTTTCATCGGAACAAGAGCAGCTATGTCTGTTTCATTCAAACGATATAGAGCATTAATAACTGCGGAAACAGGATATGCATTATTGTAATATGGTTTGTCAATTCCCGTGAAAATACCTGCTTTAGAATTTTTATCTACTATGACGACATTGTTATGTCGCCGTGAATCATTAAGAGGGTCTAGTTTATCACGAATCATCCTGGTCGGATGATCTTCACTAACATGTTTATCAGTAAATTTTATTCTGAATATATATACTTGCTGTCATCAACAAGATTATTAACGATAGTAGATGCTCGTTTGTCATCCATTGTGGAATCAGTAAAACGTTCCATCGCAAATCAATCTCAAATGTTGAAAAAAAAACTTGGAACGCATCATCGTTGACAAATTCGTTCTTTGCTTGTTTGATAAAATCATACAGTTATAACTCAGATGATATTTTTTGTCACCCGGTAATCTGTCAAAATCTGATTTGGTGATGTGCTCTGGCTCAATTGCAGATAACCTTGTAAACTCATCTTGTGTTGCTTCTAGTGATCTGGTGTAATTTTTGTTGAGATTTAAAACTGTTTTTGATTTTGGTAACATAATTTTGTTGCCGGTGAGATCTTGATATTTTTGTTGCAGTAATCTAGCTTCGTCCCATTGTCCCATGCTATATGATTACTTTTCTTTCAGTTACATAATAGTATTAATCTAATTAAGCTTTCATCTAATTAGACTTTTACTAATTGTATAATGATCAACCAAATATGTAATAGTTACAAGTGGCTGATTATGGGGTCGCCTAAACCTTGTGAAAAATAAAATGTCACCGTGATTATTGTGTGCTTCAATTACAGAGTGTTCGACATGGAAGTACCGGCTCAGATCATTGTCTGGTTTGTGGAGTTGGCGTTAAAGGAAAAATACAATTGTGTGTAGCTTTTTGTGGGAGAAAATATAATGTGTTAAAAAGATACGTCGAGATAACAAATGCTTTAGATGATGTGAAAATTAAAAATCAACATAATTACATTGACCGTTATATTAAAAACAATATCAAATTAGTGAAAAATCTGTTGAACAAGTTAGTGAAGACTTGTCTCGCGCCCCTTAGGTCGATTATCCCTGCCCCCATGTTGCTCATATCAAATAAAAATATTCACATTTTATTGCACATAAGAAAAAAAACATCACGATGAGTCACATCTAGTTTATGTTGCTGTTCGTTGGTCATTCCAACGGTTCCATGTATTTCTTTTTGACTCATTTTAGTGCACCCACATCTGGCCGCCCCCTGGTCGGCTACTATAGATCTGTTGCTTTTATTAAACAATGAAACTTTAATTCTCAGCAAAAAATAGAACTTAGTGCTTAGTCTTCATGTGACCAATGTTCAAGTTAATCCACCAGGACCTCCATGATCATGGCGCCCAGTATATTTGGTGGAGAAAGATCCTGGTAAGACCCCGTGAAGCTACTGGCAAGCCTTCCCACATACCCACGTTGACCGAGTCCAAGACACGAACGTACAGAGGTGATATGCCAGTGATCTGCTTTAAACCACTTGGTCATCTGGGGCCCAAACAACTATATTTTGACAGATTAACACAAAATCTTAAGACATGCACTACATCATCCAAAAATTGGTGGCCAGCCCTTACGGTGTTCGTCAACCCTCCCGACCATATTATATTTAATATCTTCAACACAACGTTTCGATAATCACCGAAGAAACTGACAAAGCTGAATTTGTTTTAACAATTTTGTTCTATAGAGCAAAATGTACAAGAGGAAACTAATGTTAACCTTCTGTATAAACCTTTACTTACGAATGTATGCTTAAGTACTATTGAACTAACTCTTGACGAAGTACACAATGTTCTAAACAAATTTCCTCTTGGTAAGGCTTCTGGCCCTGATGGTCTTAATAACTGTATTTTGCGCTAGGTGTCTAATGAATTCTCACATCCACCTTGTTCACTGTTCAAATGATCTCTTATAGAAGCATCCTTTCCAGACTTTTGGAAAAAAGCCAACGCTTGTCAAATTTAAAAGAAGGGCGACCCCTCCACTGCATGCTTTTAAAGACAAAAATCTCGGTGAGTTTGTTTGATGATTACAAAGTTATTCAAATGACATAACTCTATGATATGTTTTGCAAAGCAACAGATTCCGTTAAGGAAATTAGATTTATCTCTTGTGGCATAAATAAAGCTTTTGACCACGTGTGGCATAAAATATTCGTGATAAATTAAATGCAGCTGGTATAACATGAGACCTTTTAAAATGCCTTTCTAGCTATCTTAAAAGCAGAAGACAACGAGTAATACTTCCGGGTGTTAGAGTTGTTGTGCACCAAGCATTCGTTCTATGCCCCTTTCTTTTTTTGATATACATAAATGATCTTGTTACTACATTAGATCTTACTATAACAGAAAAACAAGTGAAATCAACAATTTAAGTAAAATCAACGAGTAATTTATTTCTCTACAATACAAGATAAAAATTCAAATATATAATATTGTGAATTAAATTCCATATAATCCTTAATGTCCTATAACAAGTGCAAATATATAGAATGTTCCGAATGAATTCCATTGGTCTTCAACGATGCAATACATATTGTCTTTGAATGAGTTCACAAAAATCGATAGTAATGTATTAAATACAAAGTCAGTTCAGAGAACATTAGTAATTCTAATGAATATTTGAAATAAATAATGCTTCTCTAATTATATCTGATGTCAACAACACAGCTGTAAACTAATGACAAGTGGTGTATCGAATGGTGGTCAAAGACATGAACGAATAATTTGTTTACCAAATCCTTATTTATACACTTTTTCACATGACTTACGTCGTAAAAGAAACTGAAGCAATACAACGGGAAAACCTTGCCTAATTGTAAACAAGACTGGCCGTGATCTAGTATATTTGATATAAACATTCTTTTTACAACTTACAATCATGAACAAAAGTTAAGCTCACAATATAATATAGATACCAATATCGTACATGATATAAACTCTGGACTTTTCTATATTTAAATGTTCTGGCCATAAAAGTAATATTGAAGCGGGTCTATTATGATGGCAACATTGCTTCCGAGAGTTAGTTTTTAACTTTTGTTCCGAAAATAATTTATTAGTTCATGACGAACACTATGCATTTATTTACGAAGATTTTAGAGAACAAAATATTAATATAAACGTTGGTGTGTCCGTCCATCTTAATAAAAATTATATAACTTAATTTTTTCTCCAAGTCCTCAGTTTATATACCATTTATTATCTAGACCAGAAAAACCTACTTAATATTTGACAGGTTATGCTATAAGAAGTGCATTGCGCTCCAATACAGTGGACTTGGAGAAAAATTAACCTATAGAACTTGTATGTATTATAGGAATGTAGCATAAATTTCGGAATTTAAAAAAATAAATTTACTTCTATTTCCATTTGCAAAAAGATGACATTGTAATCACATTTTCATTTGTATAACAGTAACTTTCTGTTAGGATGTTAGGTACGTTTCGCTCCTGGAACATGTTTTCAGTGAACACTACATACTGAAACTTAGGCGCCATGTTACAAAGTGTTTTTTCCCTAGGGCTTTTAAGACACTGCTCACGCGACAGCTGACTATTTTTAGGTGTAAGGTCACGACGCCATGCGCCATATCCGCCTAATTCGTAGCCTGCCCTATATAAGTTTATTTGTAGATGACACACGTCTCGTTTTAATCGTATAATCCTGTCGCAACCACTCATTGCCTCAACTCTGACTTAGCAAAAACTGTTCTCAATGGCAAATAAATGGCTTGCATCGTTCCACCATTCCAAAACTGAATCCCTGACATTTTCTAAGAAAATAAATAAATCTTTCCATCCACCAAAATATATGTTCAACCATATATTTTTTGTAGTTTTGTAAGGTTTAACTTAATTTTAAGCACATTTTATGGCTGCCAGCATGTTTAGAAGAAGAAGAATCCGGGAAGATCCCACGAAGAACTATCTACCCACGGGAAACGACTGACAAGCTTTCTCACATACCCACGTTGTGTCGATCCGAGAAATTCGAACTCACTCTGACAGAGATACGATGTGATAGTGTTCCGAGGACGAGCGCCGTACACCAATCGACCAACGGGAACCCAGCTCAACGGTATAATAAAGCAAGTTCACACGCACAAGCATCTTGGTGTATTTTTCTCGAATGACTGTTAATGACACAAACAAATAGACTATCTAAAAGACAAGGCATGGTCAAGAATGAATGTAATGCGTAGACTCAACTTCCAATGTTTAGCTTCTCACTTAATGAACATTTATTTACAAAGAATATAACTGGATCACCTCTTTGTAGATGTGGATCTGTAGAAAGTACATTGCACTTATTTTTTTTTCTTGCGTTTATTACTAAGACTAACGCATTAAAGTGCTACAATCCCCCAACCATATGGTTATTTAACATTAAATAATTTTTTATATGGTGATACAACTTTTTTATGTGAAGTAAACATTCGAATTTTCGATTCCATTCATAAATTTATTAAAACGTCAAAACGATTGACTTAAGCACATCTATTACAAACATGCATGCACTTCCTCGGGTCATGAACAGCTCTAAACAGCAATTTTCCCCTTTTTTATCTGGACGTTTGGCCATCATTTCTTTAACGACTCGCTTTGGAATTAAGTTCTGTTCACTTTTATTATAGCTTTCTTCTTCTTTGTTGCTCCCATTCTTTCTTCCCTGTTTTCTCAACATTCTACACAATGCTCTACAGTGTAATTGACAGTTTCTGTACTTAACTTCTTTCTTTCTTATCATCGTCTTTCATCTACTCCCTCGCTATTCATCGTCTTGCACCTACCCCTCGTTGTTCGTCGTCTTTCACATACTACCTCGTTGTTCATCGTATGTCCTGTGCTCACTCGCTGTTCATCGTCTTTCGCATACTCGCTCGCTGTTCATCGTCTTCCATATACTCCCTCGCTGTTCATCGTCTTTCACATACTATTTCGTTGTTCCTCGTCTTTCATCTACTCTCTTTGTTCATTGTCTTTCATCTACTCCCTCGTTGTTCCTCGTCTTTCATCTTCTCTTTCTTTGTTCATCGTCTTTCATTGTTCAATGTCGTGCTCTAAATACTTTACACTTTGGCAAGTCAATAATCTAAATTTCATGTAATTTTTGAAGAACTTTCAAAGACTAATGAGGAAAAAGAAAAATATATTCCACAACTGCACAAGGATGATAGATAAACAATAAATCAAAATTCCCAAATATTATGCATATCATTACAATAATCGCATCCAACTGCCTTTCCCTTCTTGTACCATCTATTACCCAATACTTACTGTCTTTTCTTTTTGTATCATCTAGTACCCATTACTTAACAGTCTTATCTTCTTGTATCGTCAAGTACCCAGTACTTACTATCTTCTCTTTTTGTATCATATCTAGTACTCACTCAGTAGCTTACTAAGGGGGGGGGTGCGGTTGCCCGGACACCAGACATCTTGGTGCGCCAAAACCACGGGCGCCCGAGATACTGGGGCGCCTAAACCTCTTTGGACCTTCATCGTCGCCCCGGGCACCATTAACCCTTAGTAAGCCACTGTACCCAATACTTGCAAGAATAAGGATTAAATCTGAATTAGTGGGGTTTAATTTCATTTTTTATGTTTGTTTTTTATTTGTGTAATTTTTTTTTTTTTTTTTGGTTTGCTTTGATTGCCTGTGTCACATGGTCTATTCATAACGTATATTTACGTTTCATTGGTCAATCGTCACAAATGATCATTTTGCTAACAATTTTTTTAATCATTAAATGTTTTTTTCTTTAAATACACCGCTAACAGGCACTTATAGTTCGTGTGTGCTTCTTTGTTTATATTCCCTAAAATGTTTTGCTTATTTATTTTTAAATATTTATCATGGATTCTGTGGTATTATACGGTATTAACATTCTGCTACTACAAATGGTCTGACAGTTACAGGTCACCTAAGATCAGCTCCAGGCTCTCACTCACTTGTAACCCTATATGCCTTATGATAACATTAGCGTGAGAAACTAGCGTGCGTGTGTGTTTTCACTGTTTATATCAGTTGTAGTCTAGCCATTAAAGTAGTTAGACCAAACCATGTTTTGTGCTATTTAGCAAAATATAACATGGTGTCAGAAGTGAAAATTGTAGAATAAGTTGGATTTATACCATTAAGAAGTATATCTCCATAATGATACTGAAATTTGGATACACAAGTTAATTAATTGTGACATCATGGAAAAACTCAATCAGCCACCTGAAATGGACTTTAATTCCAACCATCTAGCAGAAACTTGGAGGAGGTGGAAGCAGACTATGCAGTTTTACTTAGATGTTGCGATTGCAGATAAAGAAGACAAAGAAAAATTCAGTGCTTTCCTATATATTATTGGTCAGGATGGTAGAGCATTTACAACACATTTACATTTGAGGCCAATGAAGCTGAAAAAATTGATCCACTGATCAAAAAGTTTGAGGATTATTGCAGTAAGAAGCAGAACATCACAGTTGAAAGGCACAGATTCAATACAAGAATCCAACAGAAGAATGAAGCCGTTGACCAATATGTAACTGAACTTAAATTGATTGCAAAGAACTGCAAATTTGAAAATCTACAGGATGAAATGATTAGAGATAGAATTGTCTGTGGGACTAATTCTGAAAAAGTAAAAGAAAGACTTTTACGAGAAGATCAACTGACATTACAAAAAGCAATAGCTATCTGCAGAGCAGACGAAGAATCCAAAAAGCAGATTCAAAGAATGCAAAATAAAGCAGCTGCATCAGAAGTTCATGGTGTGAAAATCAAGAATAAAGAAAAGAAAATGGCACAACCAAAGAAAGCGGAAATGTTATATATGAAATCAGACTCCAGATTATTCAGCTGTGGTAAATGTGGCAAATTACATGCAATAGGTAGGTGCCCTGCCTATGGAAAAACGTGCTACAGGTGTCGAAAACAGCATCATTTTCTGAAATGCTGCAAGGGTGCATGGTATGCAAGAATTATCAAGTGAAGAGGAAGAAACATCTTTTGTTGGAACAGTGACAAAGGCAAACACTGAAATCAGTGACAAAGAATGCTACGTCACTCTGACACTTCGTGGTACTGATGTCAAATTTAAAATTGATACTGGCTCGCATGTAAACATCATTCCAAATCACACTTTTGAAACAATGAATATTGACAACGTTGAAGTAAAACCAACCAAGACCTGTCTCACAAGCTACTCTGGTGACAAACTAATTGTCATAGGCAAATGCAAATTAAACTGCATGAATCAAGAACTTGATTTTTATATCACAAAAACAAACCAACCGCCTATTCTTGGGTTCAAAGCGTCTCAAGATTTGCAGTTAATACAAGTTGTTTGCAATGTTCGCAGGAATAAGGACAATCATATCGTGAAAGAATTTCCAAGTGTGTCCAAAGGTCTAGGATGCCTGAAACGTAAATATCATATCACAATTGACAAAAATGTGAAACCTGTCATCAATCCACCAAGGACGGTTCCTACAGCTTTACGAGAACCACTTAAATTAACTTTGGAAGAGATGGAGCGGAAAAAATATAATACGGAAAGTAGATGAACCAACAGAATGGGTCAGTTCATTAGTAGTTGTTGAAAAACCCAAGTCGAGAAAACTACGAATTTGTCTAGATCCGAGAAATTTGAATCAAGTTATCAAGCGAGAGCATTATCAACTTCCTACAATTGAAGATATAACCACAAGGATGGCTGGAGCTAAGGTTTTCTCCAAACTAGATGCCAATCATTGTTACTGGCAAATACCCCTGGATGAGGAAAGCCAGTTATTGAAAACATTTAACACCCCATTTGGTAGATATTGCTACCTAAGAATGCCTTTTGGTATTAAATCTGCTGAAGAAGTGTTCCAGAAACGCATGGCACAGTGTTTTGAGGACCTGCCTGGGGTGGAGACTGATGTAGATGACATAATTGTTTGGGGAACTTCAAAGGAAGATCATGATGGAAAACTGAAAAATGTTTTAAAGAGATGCCAGGAAATAAATCTGACACTGAATCTGGAAAAATGGCAATTTGGACTAACAGAAGTGTACTACGTGGGACACATGTTGACATCATCAGGTATTAAACCCGACCCAGAAAAAGTAATAGCAATCACAGAAATGCCCGCTCCGACGGAAAAGAAAGGAATTGAAAGATTACTGGGTACAGTCAACTACCTAGCGAAATTTATCCCAAATATGTCTACAGTGACAGAGCCAATCAGAGCACTTTTGAAAAGTGACAATGAATTTGTTTGGGGAAACTGCACAAAAGCAAGCATTTGAAGAGATCAAACAGATTCTAAGCAAAGAACCTGTGTTGAAATACTTCAATGTTAAGAAGCCTGTCGCTGTTAGTTGTGATGCATCAAAATCAGGACTTGGAGCAGTGTTAATGCAGTCAGGCAAACCCATAGCATTTGCATCAAGGTCTTTGACAGATACAGAAACAAGGTATGCACAGATCGAAAAAGAACTGCTTGCTGTGTTATTTGGTCTTGAAAGATTTAATCAATATACTTATGGTCGTCAAGTACAAGTTGAATCGGATCATAAACCTCTGGAATCAATCCTCAAGAAAACTCTATCTGCCGCACCGCCTAGACTTCAGAGAATGCATTTAAGACTGCAGAAGTACAGTTTTGACTTAAGGTATTGTCCAGGAAAAGAGTTAATTGTAGCAGATACATTGTCGAGAGCATACAGACAGACAAACACATCTGAGATGAACATGGATAGTGAAATTGAGTGTTATGTGCACATGATCATGTCAAATATAGAGATTGCAGACACACAGTTAGAAGCAATAAAGAATAGAACTAAACGTGATGATAAAATGACCAAATTACGAGAAATGATTCAAAAGGGATGGCCAAATGATAAACATCTCGTACCGTATGAAATCAGCAATTTCTGGAACTGCAGAGATGAACTTTCAGAAATGGACGGATTAGTTCTAAAAGGAGAGAAGATTGTAATACCAGATGCTCTTCAGAAAGAAATGCTAAAAGAGTTGCACAAAAGTCATATGGGCATTGAGAAGACAAAGCAAAGAGCAAGAGACATTATGTATTGGCCTGGCATGAATGCACAGATTGCAGACACAGTATCGAATTGTTCTACTTGCCAGGAATACAGAAAGTCAAATCAAAAAGAACCATTGTTATCTACACAACCTACTGCACCATGGAAAATGGTTGGAACAGATTTATTTATGTGGAATAATTACAGCTATGTCTTGATAGTAGACTATTGCTCCAGATATTTTGAAGTTGCCAAGTTAGAAAATACACGAGCAAGCACAGTAATCACACACACAAAGTCAGTTTTTGCAAGACATGGAATACCACGAGAAGTAAGGAGTGATAATGGACCACAGTTCTCCTCAAAAGAATATGGTCAGTTTGCAAAAACCTGGGGATTCAAACACACTACGTCAAGTCCCAAGTATCCACAGTCTAATGGTTTAGCACAAAGAACAGTTCAAACTGTCAAAGGAATTCTCAATAAGGCAAAGAGAGATGGAAAAGATCCATATTTATCGATATTGGAGTATCGAAATACACCAATTGATGATATAGGATCTCCGGCACAAATACTGATGAGTCGAAGACTACGATCGACTTTACCTACTACCAACATACAGCTACATCCGCAAGTTATAAAAGAAAGAATCCTAAAGTGGAAACTGGTTGAAAAGAAAAATCAGCAAAAGAAACAGTATGACAGAACAGCTAAAGAGCTTCCGAATCTGACTTCTGGAGACAAAGTTAGAATCAGAAGACAAGATCTTTGGGAACCAGCTGTAGTCGTCAGAAAAAGTAGCACTCCAGGGTCGTATGATGTGAAAACCCAGGATGGTGCTCTTCGTTCGTCCGTCGAGTCGACGAGGACCACTCTAGTCATCCGAGGGTTGTAGGGGCTGGTTCTGTTCTGTGTGTGCGCAGGTGGCTGATAAGGCCAATCCTTGTACGGAAGATTCGTTTGCATAAAGGACAAGGGATGAGTGAGACATCTCCAGGAGGGTTGATGGCACGCGCTTTTCTGGCTTGCCCCTTCAGCTCCGCTGCTGCTGTCCTGCTAGATTCACACAACTTGGAGCCTTTGTGCACGGAGGAACGCCATGTGACTCGATCGCTGTCTGCTTGCTCCCAGAAATCAGGTTTTATGTTGAACGCTTTCAATGCAGCTTTCAGATTGTCTTCGAAGCGTTTCTTCTGACCTCCATGGGATCGCTGTCCTTGCTGTAGCTCGACATAGAAGAGTCTCTTAGGCAGCCGGTGGTCTGGCATGCATACAACGTGTCCCGCCCAGCGTAGCTGAGACTGCATCAGGATGGTGTGGATACTGGGGAGATCAGCTTGGGTGAGTACCTCAGTGTCTGGAACCTTGTCCTGCCACTTGATGTTCTGGATTTTTCTGAGACTTGTTGTATGAAAGTGGTTCAGCTTCCTGGCGTGGCGTTGGTACACCGTCCACGTT
This sequence comes from Megalonaias nervosa, assembly GCA_016617855.1. NCBI lineage: Eukaryota > Metazoa > Mollusca > Bivalvia > Unionida > Unionidae > Megalonaias > Megalonaias nervosa. The sequence continues at coordinate 19,684 of JAECUM010001498.1, forward strand.
TCGCATGCGTAAAGTAGTGTGGGGAGCACAACTGCCCTGTAGACCTTTAGTTTGGTCTGGATGCTGATGCCTCTTCTATTCCAGACGATGGTATACAGTCTGCCGAAAGATGTGCTGGCTCTGGCAATGCGGAGGTGCACCTCGTCGTCAATAGTTACGCTCCGTGACAGTGTGCTGCCAAGGTAGGTGAAGCAGTTCACTACGTTGAGTTTTTGGCCCTTGACGGTGATGTTGGGCTCAACACATGGCTTTCCAGGGGCAGGCTGATGCAGGACTTCAGTCTTCTTGGTACTGATGGTGAGACCGAAGCTTGTGCAGGAGCTGGAGAACATGTCAACGCTGCGTTGCAGGTCGGCTTCTGAGCCAACGTTGAGGGCACAGTCATCAGCAAATAGGAAATCCCTGATGGTGTTTGTCATAACCTTGGTTTTCGCTTCAAGCCTCCTGGGGTTGAACAGTTTTCCATCTGTACGGTACCTGATGCCGACTCCAACATCTCCGTCTCTGAAAGCATTAGTCAGCATGGCGGAGAACAATAGACTGAATAGTGTCGGTGCCAGAACACAACCCTGCTTGACGCCATTGGTTACTGCAAATGGCTCAGATGTCTGTCCATTGTCCTGGACTCTTGCCTGCATGCAGTCGTGGAAATGCTGCACCATGGATATAAATTTTCCCGGGCATCCGTATTTGGCCATTACCTTCCACAAGCCTTCTCTGCTGACAGTATCAAAGGCCTTTGTCAAGTCGACATAGATGGAGAAAAGGTCTGCGTTTTGCTCCTGACATTTCTCTTGTAGCTGCCTCGCAGCAAACACCATGTCGATGGTCCCACGTTTTTTTCCGGAATCCACACTGGCTTTCTGGTAGGAGTCCCTGGTCAAGGTGTGTAGTGAGGCGGTTCAGTAGGATTCTGGCGAGTATCTTTCCTGCGATTGAGAGCAAGGATATACCCGGTGGTTGTCGCAGGCTTGGCGGTTCCCTTTGCGCTGATACAGGTGGATTATGGAAGCGTCTTTGAATTCCTGGGGGATCGTCTCTTGCTGCCACATCAGTAAAAACAGTTGGTGGAGCCTTTCTATCAGGGCTGTGCCCCCTTCCTTGTAGACTTCAGCTGGGATGGAGTCTGAACCAGGGGCTTTGCCACTGGAGAGCAGACGTATCGCTTTCTGTGTCTCGAGCAAGGTTGGAGGCTCATCCAGTACTTCGTTGATGGGTAATTGGGGGAGACCACTGATGGCATCATTGTTGATGGATGAGGGGCGATTCAGGACGCTGTCAAAGTGTTCAGCCCAACGTTCAAGAATCTTCTCTTTGTCAGTAATTAGTGTGTTCCGTCTGCGCTGAGAAGGGGGGATGATCCAGAGGATGTAGGTCCATACACTTCTTTCAGGGCGTTGTAGAAGTTCTTCATGTCATGGCTGTCTGCATAGCACTGGATCTCATCAGCTTTGTTGCTCAGCCATGTATCTCGCATCTGGTGGAGTTTCTGCTGTACAGTTCTGCGTATATTGTTGTACGCATCTTTCCTGGAGGTGGACTTGGGGTTGTTGAGGTAGGTTTGATGGAAGCGGTGTTTTTCATCCAGCAGCTGCTTGACCTCGTCGCAGTTCTCATCAAACCAGTCTTGGTGCTTTCTGCTTGAGGGTCCTAGGATTTCCGAGGCTGTGCTGTAGACCATCTCTCTGAATGCCGCCCAGTCGGTTTCCACATTCTGATTGTCCAGAGGGGTGGATTTCAGATGCTCTTCCAGGGCATCCACAAGAGACTGTTTGGTACTGGTGCATTTCAGCTTGGTGATGTTTAGTCGTTTAGGAGCCTTCTTTCCCTGTGGGCGTCTTTTGGGATGAATGCGGATGTTAAGCTTGGTGATGTTGAGGCGGTGGTCTGTCCAGCAGTCGGCGCCGCACAAGGTCTTGGTCACACGCACATCCTGCCTGTCCCTCTTCCTGACAATGACGCAGTCGATGAGATGCCAGTGCTTAGAGCGAGGATGCATCCATGACGTCCGGTTACGGGTAGGGAGGCGGAAGACTGTATTGGTGATCAACAGTTCATGCTCGGCGCAAGTCTGGAGCAAAAGGAGGCCGTTGCTGTTACAATGACACACTCCGTGCTTTCCTAGCACTCCATCCCAGGCAACGTGATCACAGCCTACTCTCGCATTGAAGTCACCAAGAATGACGAGCTTATCTGCCATTGGAACGTCAGCAATGACGGAGTGAAGATCCTCATAGGACTTGGCCTTCACTTCATCCGGGTTTGTCATGGTTGGAGCCTAGCAACTGATGATGGTAAGGTGCTTTCTTCCAAACAAGAGGGGGAGTTTCATGGTCATGAGTCTGTCGTTTACTCCCTTGGGAGGTCCAGCCAATGTGCCAATCAGTGTTGTCTTCACTGCAAAGCCGACACCAGCCTCACGGCGCTCTTCACTTCCTCGGCCGCTCCAAAAGAACGTGTATCCAGAGCCCCTTTCACAGAGTTCGCCTTCTCCTGCAAGCCGGGTCTCACTCAAGGCAGCAATCTCCACGTTGTATCTGGCGAGTTCCTTTCCTATTAGGGCAGTTCTCCTCTGGGGTCTTTCCGCGTCGTCTCTGTCCAGTAAGGTGCGCACATTCCATGCGCCAAGTGAGAGAGGAACAATTCTCATTTTCTTCTTTGTGTTTCGACCGCTGAAGTAGGGTCCCCACCAGCCGCGATGAGCTGGCTAGGGAGGTTTAGAGCAGACAATGGTTAGGGCACCTTTTCTAGCCCCTTCCTCATGCCAAGGAGGTGAGCAGTGCATTCCTGAAGAGGGCTGCTCAGTCGCTCAGGGGGCTGCCGGACTCCACTACTGCTCTGTGTCAGTGGTGAACGACCCTAATGGCCTGAGCCGCCTGTGTGCAGGTTTGCGGCTACGGCTGCCAGTGTACCCACACCTGCCGCTTCGTCGCTTGCTTGTCGCCAGAGGACTTTGGTGGGTGATGAAATGGGATGGGTGGATGACAAGTGTGGCTTGCGCGGTAACTTTGTTTTAAGTGAGGAAGAGTTGCATAGTTCGTCGACCTCAATCTCTCGCCCAAAACCATCTGAGTCCAGCAGCATGACAAAGTCGAGACGGCCGGAGATTGAGTTGAGTGCAGTGGATGACCAGGACGTCCTATGTGTCTCGTCATGCTCTTAGCGCTCCACGGCGCTTTGCTGGGAATCGCCTTTCTGCCCGTTGACCAGCAGGTGGTTCCTCCGCGCAGGCTGCCGAATCCAGTCTTCACATGCTAGGTAGACAAAGCCTAACTCACCGAGGGTTTAAGACCCGTCGGCTACCCTCAGCCTGGTTTAGCCGGCCAGTCGAGGCCGTTTTCCGGGATGTGACCGCTGCACATGCTACAGCTGCTTGGAGCCACAGGTGAGAGCTGAGTGCCAAGTGGGGACCAAAGGTGGGCGAGCTACCCCCGAGGAAGTACGACTGCTTCCCCCAACCAGAGGTGCTACCCCTCCCTGGACACCGCATACACCCCTATACAAGAGAAACCGAAGACATCTGTTACAAACAAAAGAGAAATTACCAGAGATATATGATACATATGAAGATACTAACAAGGAGGTCACTGAACTGAATGACAAGATGCCATTAATCATCAATGAGCCAAACCAGACACAAGAGATTCGAACAAGGAGTGGACGTCTGATAAAAAAGCCTGCAAGATACAGAGATTTTGTTATGTGAAATCGATAATTTTTCTCAATTACAAAAATTGTGTCTTGTGAATATTAGAAACTGGAAGTGTTTAAGGGCATAATTATACATCTGTTATATCACATCAGCTTATATGCAGTGATGACAACTGGATTGAAAAAAAATATTAGGACTATAGATTTTAGTGGCAATGCCAATATATCACCATGTATTTGTTTTCATGAGTGTAAGAATGTGAATGTCATAGGGCTAGAACTTAATTTTAACTACAATTAGTAGAAGTTTTACAACTCACCAGAAACTATCTGAAATATATATTCATGTGCAAAATAGAACTTTGTAAAGTTTGAATATGTTTACAAGTTTATTAAAAAGAAAAGGAGAAATGAATATGTGAATTTAAAAGAAAAGCACAAAACTCATTTTTAGGGGGAGTTGTGGTATTATACGGTATTAACATTCTGCTGCTACAAATGGTCTGACAGTTACAGGTCACCTAAGGTCAGCTCCAGGCTCTCACTCAGTTGTAGCCCTATATGCCTTATGATAACATTAGCGTGAGAAACTAGCGTGCGTGTGTGTTTTCACTGTTTATATCAGTTGTAGTCTAGCCATTAAAGTAGTTAGACCAAACCATGTTTTGTGCTATTTAGCAAAACATAACAGAATCTAACAGAAAAATGTGAAAATGTCACAAATTCACATCAAGTAGATCGTGTTTCTCTCCATCTTAAGGATATTCTTGCAACAGGATCTGTATTCTGTACATTATTTGTACAGTCAACGTTTGCCCTTGACCTTTTAATTGGTCTACAGTTTCTTACGCATTGGTTGTCCTCGCACCTGCATGAGTAAGGAATACGTTCAGGAATTATTTGCATCCAAAATGGCAGTCGTAATTACTGTTACTAAGGTATTTGTTTCGGTTGTCGCGCATTTTTAGCATGCACGTTTGTTAATTTAGGAGTATGGCATGGTGTAGGCAAAGTGGGTCATATTTAGGGACGCCCATCGCTTCTTGTTTTGTTTGCAACCGATACCATACATTGCCTGCAGCAAAATAATGCATTGCAACCGTAAACTTGAAGGCTATGTGTATAGGAAAGCACATTTCCAATGATTATTCATGAGTAGCGAGTTTAAAAGTCCATCGTATTTTAATTGCTGTCGGAGAATGCATGCATACCCTTAAGTGCTGCTTAAGGTATCGTCTGACAACACGTTTTTCGAAGAATTACCTATTTCCGAGGATGACACTTTAGTGCATCCGTATAAGCAAATATGGGATATAGACATTTGCTTTGTACATTTTGTTTGTCAATTGTTTTTCCTTCTGATTTTTTTTTGTTCCTTTATCTAAACAAAGATAAAGGAGACAAATCTATCTTGTTATTAATGTACAAGTCATAAGGACATGTAGGCGTTCCATAGCGACTATTTCATTGAGGGGTCTAATTTGTAAAATTTGATTACACATTACTTTTTTTGGCAGTTAATCACTTTATTTTGATCCTCACATATCCATATTTATTGGAAGGCCGTTATATCCTCGCCGTGAGAAGCACATATGTCAGAATCAGTGTTAAAGGACGTGATATTTTTGGATGAGGTAAACATGTTATGATCGAGTACAAACCTGTTTTAAATGTTATTTGTCTTGGTGACCCAATATCCACTTTTCTTGACCTGGTTTAATACCTGTCCACCATTGTAAAAGTCCATTGCTGTCAATAACTTTTGTCTGGAACTTTTTGATGAGCATTCAGCAATCAGGATTGAATAGACTTTGGATAAACTATATCAGTATTAAATTTTAGAACACCAAAAGATATCAGTATTAAATTTTAGAACACCAAAAGATATCAGTATTAAATTTTAGAACACCAAAAGATATCAGTATTAAATTTTAGAACACCAAAAGTATTTAATTTGACTGAATGCACCTACATGACCACATTGACATAGCATTCAGCAATCAGGATTGAATAGACTTTGGATAAACTATATCAGTATTAAATTTTAGAAGACCAAAAGATATCAGTATTAAATTTTAGAACACCAAAAGTATTTAATTTGACTGAATGCACCTACATGACCACATTGACATAGCATTCAGCAATCAGGATTGAATAGACTTTGGATAAACTATATCAGTATTAAATTTTAGAACACCAAAAGATATCAGTATTAAATTTTAGAAGACCAAAAGATATCAGTATTAAATTTTAGAACACCAAAAGTATTTAATTTGACTGAATGCACCTACATGACCACATTGACATAGCATTCAGCAATCAGGATTGAATAGACTTTGGATAAACTATATCAGTATTAAATTTTAGAACACCAAAAGATATCAGTATTAAATTTTAGAACACCAAAAGATATCAGTATTAAATTTTAGAACACCAAAAGTATTTAATTTGACTGAATGCACCTACATGACCACATTGACATAGCATTCAGCAATCAGGATTGAATAGACTTTGGATAAACTATATCAGTATTAAATTTTAGAACACCAAAAGTATTTAATTTGACTGAATGCACCTACATGACCACACTGACATACACTTCAGCAATCAGGATTGAATAGACTTTGGATAAACTATATCAGTATTAAATTTTAGAACACCAAAAGTATTTAATTTGACTGAATGCACCTACATGACCACATTGACATACACTTCAGCAATCAGGATTGAATAGACTTTGGTTAAACTATATCAGTATTAAATTTTAGAACACCAAAAGTATTTAATTTGACTGAATGCACCTACATGACCACACTGACATACACTTCAGTGACGCTCAATCAGTGGAGAAATAACTCTAAACAGCTTCTTCAAAATAGTATTTGGACCCAGTTTATTTGTGCACAATCCAAGTGAAAACCCCAGATATTGTGTGTCTGCCCTAATTATAATTTTAGTTTGCATTTTGAGATGAGTAAAGGAAAGAAAAAGTGTCCAAATTACATTTGATCTGCTTGATTAGCAAAATACCTGCTCAGATATTACTTTCTAAAAAGAGCCTTAAAACCTTTTTTTAAGACAATTTTCAATGCTTTAGCTGATGAACCTTGCCTGAAATTGAGTTTTGAATCGAGTAGGTCATTCTTGTAATCCAAACCAGAAGTAAAACACATGGCTGAAATTGAGTTTTGAATCAAGTGGGTCATTCTTGTAATCCAAACCAGAAGTAAGACAAATGGCTGACATGGTGCTTTACAGCACATTATTAATGGCAGGTGAAAAAGTTTTCAGTTGTTTTGATAGAAATAATTTCCAGTTTAATAGACATTAACTTTTAGGCTGCTGCTTTAGCAATTGCTGGTGCCACCTACAAAAGTTTTACACAGTCATGCATGTGCCTTTTTTGGCTGGTGTTATGAAGTACTTTTGCCATTTTAAATTTACCAGGGACAGTAACACTTGTAATTGCCAAAAGGAACATTATAACATGTTTTAATATCTTGATTTTCCTGAATTCTGCTTATATTTAGGAGTGAATCAAACTGAGGCAAACTCTAATTTACCACAGATGATGAGTGTTCATACATAGGAGAAAATGTTTTCTTCGCTTATTTTGCTCAGATGCTTGAATATCACCAGATTTCTTTATTTTAAGGTATTAAAAAAATGTTTTTATGTTGGAGTTGAACAGCTCCGGTGGCCTAGTGGTTAGAGTGTCCGCCTCAGATGCGGGAGGTCGTGGGTTCGATCCCCGGTCAAGTCATACCAAAGACTTACAAAAATGGTACCAACAGCTGCTTCGCTTGGCGCTCAGCATTAAGAGGTCAGTGTTACGACTGGTCGGCCTGGTGTCAGGATAATGTGACTGGGTGGGACATCATGCTACATGTCTGCGGCATGATGCCCCAGTGCCAGACATCACTATAAACTGCCACACTGCAGACATCATAGCGATATGACTGAAAAATTGTTAAAGCTACATTAAAAATCATAATCACATCACATCACATCACTTATGTTGGAGTTGTCTGAAATTGACCCATTGCTGACATGAAACTATTGATAGCAAAATTTTGAAATCTGTGTTACTTTTAAATGTGAATGTTTTGCTTCTTTCTGTTCAAGTATGCTAGGAACATGAGGGAAAAATTATAAATATGTAATTGTTACATGTAGGCTCGTACAAATGTAGCAAAAGAAAAGAGTGATCCAGCAAGCTTTGTAAATTTTAACAAAATAATTTATTTCCCTAGAAAACAATGTAAAAATTGGAAATAGGACTTACAGTTTGTGAATATAATCCAAAATTTAATCCTAAAGTTGAAAAATATAAGTCTATCATTAAACAGTTCTAATTGAATCCAGGTTCGAATCTCGATGAAATTCCAGTATGGAGGCGATGATGTCAGATGAGGTCGTTGTACCAATAGCAACAATTCCTTGTTGAAACACAATTTATAATGTTCTGTTTAGAATTCCAGAATAAATTTCCACTAAATATCTTTGTCCCAGAACTTTTATAAATATGAAGCACTTGTTTCTAGAGAATAAATTATTAAATTCCAAAAAACAGATGAACTTGAAAACAATCTGACATCAACAATTGAAACACCTTGTACCTTCAAGGTATAAACATACGACTGACTGGAAAGCTATGAGAATGAGTATTAAACCCAACTAAAATGTCACCCCAGTCCCGCATGATGAGTCACGTGGTCTCTTAACATTGAACAGTGCAATAAAAAAATGACACTTTGCATGTAGGCAAGAATAGACCGATCTAAAAATCAAATTCTCATGCTGGAAATATAAAAAAAGAAAGGCTATTTGGCCAAAATGACCTTGGTAATAGCCAGTCGTATTCACCTGATGTTACAAGATCTATGAACCAGGGTGAGCTAAAAGTAATGTTAATGTAATACCTTTTACGTTCTATTCAGGTCTAAACAGAGACTAAATTTACTGGGAAAAATATCAAATCCAGTAAAAATTATTATTACAATAAAATGTAATGAAACAAAATTAAAATAAAAAAGAATTTTAAAACTAACACACAAGCAATTTAATTACATATACGTAACAGTAATACTGAGGTGGCACTAAATGCAGTTGATGAACATATCATTACAGTTTTATTGCCCCAGTTTGGAAAGTCACAGCAATATAATTTATTAATGGTGGATGTCCACTATATCATGTTGAACTTGCCTGTATACTCATTCACTTTCAAAAGGATAGAAAGGAAAATGAAAACATACATGATCATTATTTTGTTATATATCTGGACTAAATTCTCAGCCTCCATAACATCACATCACAAAGAAACTATTTTCACTAATTGCCAAAAACCCATTATATCATTCTGCACTATATCATTTGAAAACAAGTTTTCATATGAGTTGGTCTTTTTACTTTTTCCTGTTCTTTGACTTTATAAATGTACTGGGGAAAAAAATTGAGACAAAATGACCAGCATCTCCAGACATTACACCAGCAGTAACCAGCTTTCTGAGACAAAATGACCAACAGACATTACACAAGCAATAACCAGCTTTTTTTTCAATTACAGTCTGTAAACTGTTATGCACTACTTTGATTTTATGTTATTATTTATGTTGTATTTTCTTATTTCTCCAACATGAAAATTAAAAAATCAATATTGCCTACTACGTGGTAATGTTTGACTTAAAATAGACCTGCAGTCCTTAGTGTTTATCATAACTTTGCATCACTTGTATATTTGCTATAATATTAGATGCAGATTTAAACTTGATCATCTGTTATCATATCTCATTTTTTGGAGATTGCATTTTAGCCGTATTTCCATTGTTGTTTTATTAACCTTGATTGTTTCTTGTGGTCAAGAGGTATGTCATTTTTAGTTTTGTTGGAAGGTTTCAGTCCTGCCATTGATATGGGGGAGAGTCAATTCTCAGGTGGCCTTGTGGTTAGAGTGTCCACCTCGGATGCAGGAGTTCGTGGTTCGAACCCCAGCTGAATCATACTTAAGACTTATAAAAATGGTACTAACTGCCACCTCACTAGGCGTTCAGCATTAAGGGGTTAATATTAGGACTGGTCGGCCTGGTGTGAGGATAATGTGATTGGGTGGGACATCATGCTACATGTCCGCTGACCGATTCCTCAGTGCTAGACATCACTGTAAACTGTGACACTGCAGACATTGTAGCAATATGACTGAAAAATTGTTAAAGCTACGTTAAACATCCAAAATCACACAGTAGTTATCTTCTTTACACATTGTTCCGCTGAAGGTAGTCGTGTACTTGAAACAGTAATGTATTAGAAAATGCCTTTAAAGAAAATTATCATATTCGTTGCTAAAATAATATTTCAGATGTTTTAGTTTAAATTCTTTTGTGACGTAAAAGGAACAAAAATAGAGCAGTAGCAGAGGTCTTGCTAGGATTTTGAAACTTGGAATCCAGGACTCCTATTTTGGTAAAAATAGGAGTCACACCAGCAAAAGTTGCAGTCCCCTCAAAGAAAACTTTGCAGATTGGAAGAACTATCGGTTGCCATTGAGTTTAATTTCTATACTCTTCATAACACTGACATATAGCTCTTGTTTGTCCATTAGAGTGAGACTAACTTTTGTCAGTCCAAGGAAAGGTCTAATTCCAAACACTAAGCCAGGGCATCACACACTTTCTTACACTTGGCTACTGTCAGTTCTAGCAACTTTAGCGCTCTTCTGAATCTCAGTAGTCTCCATCAATTTGCCATTTAAACCCAAAATACTTATCCAAATTTGCAAATGGCATTTTATCTAAGTCTCAACATGCCTTGATTCCGAGGTCACATGCACTGCTTATTCAGCTGCACTTGGAAATGAACACAATAATGAAAGCTAAAGTTGTTCATTTGATATACTCATATAAATGACCACATGTATATCTCTGGGTCTTTCTGCCTCTGAATTCAATCATTGTAAATATCAGCACATTTTCCCACCCAGCCACCAGTCAAAGTCTTTGAACTAGCCACCCTGCTATTACAGCATGTTCTTTTGATGTACTCTTATAATGGCAACATGTACATCAGGGGGTCTTTCAGCTACTGAATTCGGTCATTGTACATATCAAAATATTTTTGCAACCCAACAGCCAGTCAGAGTCTTTGAACTTGCTGCCCAGCTATTGCATCATGTTTCGTTTGATGTACAGTGGTTCTCCCTCATGAACGGCTCCCCTGACCAGCAGCAACGCACTCTTTATGGCCAGAATCCTTGTCACCGATGAGTTTGTGTTCAAAAGTACCCCACAAGAAGGGCCACTCCTAATGCGACCAGCAGCCAACATATTAGTGTAAAATTTAATCCTCAGAGACGGATACATTTTATTATTAATATGTGTCCAGAACCAGTATTTAATTATGGGAAGGTAAGTAATCCTATTATCTTTCACAATGTCTCTTTCTGGGTGACAGGTTTTGGTTACTAAAAGAGGTGTTGGCTACATGTACGACTAAGGTTATTATTATATCATTAACGCTGACATTTGCAGGAAATGGGGTCAGCAGTGTTTTGATAGATCTTGGGGCTTCACACAGCTGATTTTTTTAAAAATTAACTATTACAACCGATTTAATTGTCAGGATCCTAACATTGTCACATAGGCTAAAGAGATTTTGTGAATTTACACACATACACACACACACAGTAACAACCTTGAACAAACAGGGTACCCAACAAAGACTGCAAAATCACGTGACAGTACATGTATCACTTCCTTTATAACAAGGCATTTCATTTACAAAAGTTTAGTCTGCAAAATTAAATAACAGTACTGTACAATTAGTAACATAGGATAAATCATTACAAACCATTAACATGTCATCACTTAAACAGAGAAATAATACTTTAGAAGAAAAATTAAAAGTTATTCGACTTGACTACAATTGGGAGAGTTCACTTGCTGAAGCATTTTTTATTGGGAAGATTCAAATAAACAAGATTGTAAAGATGAGGAGAATATTCTGTAGCAGTGGGAAAATGGAGTAAATGGAAAGAGAATTATTTTAAATATGAAACAATGTATGTCCCAAGATTTAAATAACGTTTTTGATGGTTTTGTAATGCGCATGACAACAATAGCCCACTCACATTTCACACCTGAGAATAAGAACTATTAAGTTATGTTACTTTGAAATAACTCTGTTTTTAAGACAAGAAGAACATTTTAGCTATTAATGCTACTTTTAAATGAAGATATTAACTGCTTTAAGTTATGTAACTTTCCTACTATATACATATTATACACATACATACATACACATCTCACAAATATAGTCCCCCTCTGGAAAGGCCATCTGTCTTATAAGGCTACTTTTCGGCTGCAGAAGGGTTGGCCGTATAAGAGGGGGACCACTGTACTCTTATAATGACAACATGTACATCTAGTGGTCTTTAAGCCACTGAATTCTGTCATTGTAAATATCAGCAAAGCTAAATGATCAGCATATTTCCCCACTAAGCAGGTGGCTGAAGCAAGACTGGCAAGTCTTTGAATTTTGCTGCCCACCTATTACATACGTACAGAGGACTCCTGCCTAAGTCATTTTCTGCATCCCAGATAAAAAATTGGCATCCAAATACACATGATTAAGCGTTTCAGAGACCTCTGAGTATGTTATGACAGGGAAAAGAACCATGAATGGCTGTATCACCATGATCTTATGTAAATGGTCTACTGGACAAGTTTGCACAAGGGAAATATTTTGTTAGGTTTTGTGGTTTTTCTAATTCCATGAATATTTTGAAACTTCAAGCCCAATGAAAGTTTCTTATTCAGTTTATAGCCATAGAATGAGTTTAATTAGAACTGATAAACTTGTTTTACTTTAGGGCAAATTGCATATTTTAAACACTCTTTTGCTGTACTCAAGTGCACCTGTTGGAGGGATACCAGTTGTGGATTTAGACTAGGTAATTAGCTTCAACCCATTCTAAATCTTAACAAGATCCTACCAACTAGAAGCAAACATTGCTTCGGAACCTGGCCTGATATGTTTCAAACATGTCTTACTTCACCTCATGAAATCTTGCATCCACCCTTTAATATAGCCAATTTGTTTGCATTCCAGATTGAGTGAAAATGAAGGTTGTATCAGTTATTGATGTGACAGAGTCTGCTGTCAGAGCCAGTGTGACCTCAGGTAATACAGCTTCTGATGCCAAGGCAGGTGCATTAGTACTGCAGTCCTTGAAAGCCAGGAGAAAAGCCCTAGAGGAAGTAAAAAGAGCCTGTGCTAGGTGAGTATGCTTTCAGAATATACACATCTTGTGTTGAGGAACCATGTAATAAGTTTTTTCCTTGTGGCAATGACCATGGTTTAAAGTTTTGATTCACAGATCTCTAAGTTTATAGTAAAAGTCACGTGGGTCATGTAAGCACATTTACTGATATAAATTTAAAAATTAATTTTAGTTTTAAAATTTAATCATAATATAGTTCTAACAAAGTTTATTCAGTTGTGATTTTTTTGAGTGATCTGCACAATAATTGTCATGACAAAATTTCCCACCGAAAATTATCAATTGCTATGGACTTTTACAATGGCAGTTCGGTGTTAGACTGGGTTAGGAAGGTTGATAATGGATGGAACTGTCATTAGTGCATGGGGAATCAATGTATAGTCGTGTGAACAAATAGTCATGATTTTCATTTATCTCCCATATGAATGTTCAGCTATGAATGGTGTAGAGGAGTAACATACAGTTTTTGTATGTAAATTTTTTAACTTGTACCTGTGACATTTCTTCAGAATTATAATTTAGCATAATTTAAAATTTAAACAAAATAAATCTGAATTGACGGCCATGTTTCTTCTGTCTTTTATATGTATGAAGGAAGATATTTTTATGGGAAAAATAGATACTCTATACCATTTGAAATATAAGACACAACGTAACATAAATAATATATATATATATGAAGTTGCATAATTACCTGCAATGTATTGGGCTTGTATGCCACTTTTCTTTCCTGCAGGTGTTTTCCCAGGCTTTGTTTATAAATGACGACATTGTTACATCTCTGTTTATGTTTCTTGTAAAACTTCTTCTGAACAGCAGGCGCTTTCCCATCATAGTGCATGAGAGAACCAGTTTAAATGGGATCACCTTTGGTGACTGTCTAAAATGTTGACATACATTATCATTGAATTTTCTGTTAAGCATTTCAAGGAATTTATACAATAATCTTCAATGGAATTTTGATGGACAAGGAGCAAAATAATGTGAATAAATGCCATTTAAAGATGTGTTTAATCAAATTCTCCAAAATGACACCTATAGCTGCAAAAAGTGACTCAGAGTAAATACATAACCTATTTGAGTTATACTATATATAGTAGACGCTAAGCTTTTTCACTATTTCCACTTATCATCCTGTCATGCACAAAGTTGGAATGGGATATAAAATTTTGTCCATTTATTTGTGCGTTCATTCATTAGCTCATATGTATGCTTATATACTTCTTTAATTCATTGTTTCATCCTCAGTTTCTTGGACATATTTCACATACACATGTAAAATTTATTCATTTGTTACGCTTATTATTTTGGGTCCTTTTTAGCAACACTCATGAAATCTGTTATGTCGATGTATTTCGATAACAATAACTCGGCCATAACAAAATCATACCAAAGTGACCTATTTAGCAATGCTTGAATGACTTTTGTATTTTAAAAGCTGTTTTTATTCATTACACCCTGAATGTCTTGAACCCTATCTCACCAACATTTATGAAAATTCTTTTTTTCAAGTATTATAATGAAACAAACATGTAATGCTAATGTTTTTTTTACCAGATTACAGAAATGATGTTGAATTATCAAATAGCTTTCTAGATTTCTAGGAATGAACCACAGTAAGGAAAAAACAAGGTTGGGGTTGGGGCCTTCTTTGTCATATGTGGTTAATTTTTCATTAGGTCTTTAAATTTATGGTTCAAGGCAACAACAGATCCCCCCAAAATTGGTACCCAATGAAAATAATGATACTACAGTAAATATCAGTCCTGACTTGGAAAATTTATTCAAATGGTAAAATGCAATTTTCAGATTGGTCAGTTTTTTTGGTAAGATTTGATACTCCTAAAATCGAAATGCAATCAAATTAAATTTTTGGATAGGTTATTACTTAATAATTGATTGACATACCAAACTTTAACAATTTAAAGTTAATATAGGTTTATTTTATGTAAGAATTTCATTGTTCCTTGAGATGCAATGTTTATTACAGAAAATCAAAAGTTTTTTCGATTCATTAAATTTTATAGAATTTTAACTTTCAGCAAATTAGCAGCATAAATTGTCAGCAAACTGCCAGTGCCCCACCCACTAAACAAATAAACGTGTCCTCACATGCTATGCTGACAAAAACAAATAGAAATGAGTTTGCTTTATTTGTTTTATTCCAAAGGGGTTTGTCAAATTAAAAATAACATGAATAAATGTCGAAAAGTATGGGTGTTTCAATAATATAATGGAAAACCATCACTCCCTTAACATATATACTCACTTGTAAGTTGATTCCAACTGCAGACAGCATAGACACTGATCTGTTGTTGCATAATGCGAAAGCAAATTAGGGTCTGTATTGTTTGTTCTACTGATTATCTATAACAAACTGCATAGACAGATCTCCTGGTGCATTATACAAATGTGTGTGTGTGTGTGTGTGTGTGTGTGTATATATATATATATATATATATATATATATATATATATATATATATATTATATATATATATATCTATATATATATATATATATATATATATAATTTTTAAAAACAACTTCCATAGTTCCATCAGCCTACTGTATATATTTGGTTATAACCCAACCCAAGTCCAATTCAGATGTTCACTGTACATCATTTATTGCAGCGTGGATGCTAAGCATGAGTCGGTTATCTTCCAAAAGCTGGACTTTGGAGAACTGGCAGTGTTGGACACGTTCTACAATGCAGATGTGGTGGTGGTTGACATGTCAGTTACTGTTCAACAGTCCTCCCTTTTCTATCACTTAGGTGTGCGGGAAAGTATGGAGATGAAAAATAACATCATAATCTTTTATGATAGTGACCCAGAGGCCACGATTTCCATGAAGGTAAGCATATGTGTACCTTGTTAGTATGTGGTTAAAACACAGTGATTTACAATAGGCATGTTGTATGAAGCAACTAATAGAAGCAACCATTTTGTCCCAGGATGCGTTCAGTAATGATATTCCAGCTCTGAGGAAGTGATAGACTTTTCTTTAAACAACCACAGTTTATATATTAAATTTAAGTTTGCATTTTAAGGATTTTAACCTTTTCTTAGCTTCAGCTTTGTTTTGTACTGTATGTTCTCACTTATGAGTCCAACTGCAAACTGCACAGACTCAGATCTGGCATCACATAATGCATCGTCAGATCTGGGTCTGTGCAATTTGTTTGGCGTAATCAGTAAAACAAGTGACATAGACCCTGATCTGCAGGCACATTATGATATGGTAGATCAGGATCTTTGTTGTTTGCAGTTTGACTTGGTTTATAAGTGAGTATATACGGTGTGCCTTGTTCATTTTGGATAATTTAAGTTACTATATTGTGGGAGTCTGGAGTGTGCTGCTGTGCCAATAGACTCAGTATATACATACCAACTTATCTGGTTGAATGTTATGTACAGTAGAATTTCAACAACATTCAGAGCTGTGGACTCAAAATCATTGTGAAAAGTTTTTGGTTGTTTGGAGTTTTTTGAGATTGCAGGCAAGAGGGGGCTTTATAATAGGATTGTAGATGTCATTTGTGTGATGTAGTCAATTAGAGTGATTGATGATTGAGTTTTTAAAGTTTTGCTCTAATTAAATATGATTTCTGAACAAGACAGTTTTTAAAATTTTTAAATATACACTCAAAGATGTTATTAGCAAGCTTCAAGCTCATTGTCAGTCACAAGTTTGTTGAAAGATCAGTTGACATGAAAACTTTATACCAGGGAAAATGTATAGGATACTTCATTGATATTGTAATTTCATCTGCTCATCAAGGCAAAATAAAGAAATTCAAATGATTTTCTCTTAAGTTTAAATATAATATTTTGTAGTATATCAAATCTTTTCCTTACTTTTGTAGTTATTTTCTGTATCTGTATTTGGCAGGGTAGTGTTTCATCGTTTTAGACCCAAGTGTTTATGGGAAGTGACATTTCTAGTAACCATGTCATTCTTTGAAAGTCATGGGTTATGTTCCTCTGAGATTTCTGGATATGGATATTGATTTGGTTGTATTTCAGTTAAAACAAACTAACAGCCCACAAGTTGATTTTTTTTTGTGTATGTCTTAGTTAAGAAAACCAGTTGTCAGGGGTAGCAAAAGATCACCAGCAAACAGTCATATATTGGACTGAATGTAAGTGACAGCCTTATTCATATATTGAGGTGGACAAATTTAGAAAATCCATTGTCATACCATTGCAGTCTGATTTGAAAATTTTCTATGCCCAGTACATTTTTCTGGTTTCCAGGTAAATGACTGCAGTTGTACCAAGATTGCTGTAATCAACTTTTTCAGAAACTTTTGTCCTGTTTATTGTTCTAATTGCACACTATGCTTGTTATTCACCATCAGTCCAGCAAATGGAAAGTGTCACAAAAGTTTACACTAGTGTAGAATCTACTTGAGGTTAACAAATAAAAGATGTTTCCATTTTTTGTGGTGTCTTGTTGTCCATCAGCATCTCAGAAATCTGCCAGCCCTGACCAGAAACTTCTCCATATTTTATCAGAATTATCATTACAGTTCATGTTATCATTAATACAACACTTTTAATCTTCTGTCTGATCTGTTAAGGAAATGTTAACCTTCCATGTTTGTTATTTGTTTAGCCATTAAACCACATGCTGGTATCAAACCTGCCAACCCTTATGATTTTGCTGTAAGTCTTACAAAAATGACCCTTAAAATATGGACTTACAGAATAAAAGTAAAAACTACGGAAAAATGATTGTTGCCGAAAAATCCGGATAATTTATTCATCCATGTTTGATTTGGATCCGGGTTTCTTATTAGAATTAGTGGAATTAGTCAGGGAACCAGACTAACTTACAGCAGTACCTCAGATGCTTTAAACTGCACATATTTTGTCATGCAAAGTGTCTGCATGTTCCAACTGTTGATTATAGAATTTTTTTAAAAATTGCGTCAAGCAAGCGCTGCATGTTGATGATCAAAGGGAAAATAAGCCTCTTAAAAGTGTTAATAATGAACACAGAAGAATAAAAGGAATATTCAGATTTTTGTGAATAAAAGCAGGAAGGGATACAATTACGTTTATTGGACTTCAGGTGCCAATTTGAATATGTCTGTTGGCGGGAAATATGATTGTCGTCATGTGAATTGGACCCAAAAAAATTTGAAGATTTATGTAAAGCTGAGAGATAGTAACAAGCCATTGAGCTTGCATAGGATTTGGAACTGAAGTTTGTGCAAATGTACTAGTGGCAAATAAAGTCTATATGTACTTTCCAGTTGAACATAAATTTTACCATCACTGTCTGATTTGAATACTGAACTTTTAAATACGTTTTCCAGCTTTACAGTAGTGGTTTATGTTATTTTGTTGCACCTTACTGAAAACTGGTCAAACTTATGGAAAGAAATCAACTGCCTTACTGAATTGTGATTGTGCATGTACTTATTGAGGGACCACTCTGGTGGCCAAGGGGTTGGAGCATCTGCCTCGGATGTGGGAGGTTGCGGGTTCAAACCCTGGCTGAGTCATACCAAAGACTTATAAAAATGGTACTTGCAGCTGCCTCACTTGGTGCTCAGCATTATGAGGTTACTGTTAGGACTGGTCGGCCAGGTGTCAGGATAATGTGACTGGGTGGGACTTGATGCTGCGTGTCTGCCGCATGATGCCCCTTTGCTAGACATTACTTTAAACTGCCATGCTGCAGACATTGTAGCGATATGACTGAAAAATGTTTAAATCTATGTTAAAGATCTAAATCACACATATACACATACATACTTATTGGGGGCAATCAGCCAATTGTTGCTTGAAAAGGTAGCATTGTGTGGATAAAGCCTTTAATGTAGTACCTTCTTGTTGGATTCTGGACAAAAAAAATTACAAGGAACCCTGTCAAAATACGCTGCATTCTAGGGATCTGAGGGAGTCAAAATATGTATGTCTGGGCAGCTGATTGCTGCTTCAGAAATTTGGGTCTTCTGGTGTAAGGATTGCTGCTTCAGTGGATAATTATTTCTTTAAGCAGAATTTAGTAAAATTTATGCAAATTTCACCATGGTAGTAGTAGATTGGGCCTTTTCTTGATTTGTATTCAAGTATAACTTACAGGAATGCAATGAAGGGTTGTTTTATTTTGCAAAGGGAGAATATTCCATTCAGTAACAGACTTTGGTAAAATATAAATATAAATGCAAGTTATTCCACAAAAGGCACTTGACGGCTACATCTTTAAAGCAGTATATTACTTACCTGGTGGACACTTGGTGGAACCAATGCCTGCAGGTATCCAGAATCATATCATGATGCATTGTGTAAAAAATGTTATCACTCTGTGTTTGTTGCACCATATTGCAACTCTTTCACATTTTGTTCCTTCTACAATCATATTAGCTGATGTAGATTTTGTTGCCCATGACTCATTCTCCCTGCTCTGGCTTGTGTTTTTTCTGTTGCATCTTTTTCATACAGAGTGCTGTTATCCCAAATATCCCCTTTGTCCAAAAAGAAATCGTATAAAGGTGAAATGACGAGGTTTCAATGTTTGTCCAAAAGTTTACTTCCTTTAGGTGTGTAAGATAGGGACTAAACAAAAATTAATACAAAGTGTTTATGGGATTATCTGACCATATTATTCATTCAAAAAGTATTGGGTGTTGTTTCTTGTGAGAATAGCATTTTTCATTTCAAAACTACAACCATTGATCCATTGATGAGCCCACAAATTGATTTAATGTATGTCTTAATTGAGAACACCAGAAAGTAAAGGTACTCAGGTACCCGCTCTTTCATAATTACCCGTTTAATAAAATTAGCTATAGGGTACCCGTTTAGTTCAAGTAAAAAAAATATTTCCAAGTTCAGATCAAGGATTATATCTGGTGACGTCAGGAGCAAGTGAGACACAAAATAACAAGTACAGTTCGACACTCATGTCATGTGACTTTGATCCATTGTAGCCCTCTGTCTTCTGATCATCTTCATATTGTTGACGTGTGTGACCTTCTGTTTATAGTAACTGTACATGTCATGTTTAGAAGAAAACAGAAGGGTTTCTTTCTTTGATACCATGTGTCACAGATGAACTATAGTTTTATAAACACGCATGTAGCAGACCAGTCTATACTGAAAATACATGGTGCCAAATATTATCAAGTGAAATGGCTTTATCAGTGTGACTCTTGAATATTATATGACTGAAAAATGTTAGAGGAGAGGGATCTTGTTAAACTGAAGAGCATGTTGCACCAGGAAAAGGACAAACCAATAGTGCTTTAAAAATTTTGAAAGAGGAATTCTACAGTGATATAATACAGCAGTCAGAATTTGTGGACTTGACTTTATGACCTTTGAGCTAAGGTTAAACCTGTGATGTAGACTGATTAAAGTGAATATTGTGTATAAATAACTTATCATTTTGTTTTGTGTCTGTATTCTCGTACTAATCCACATGGATTTAGCCAATTTGTGACAGTAATTTAACTAACTGCAGATCCAGGTAAGTAGCAGAAATAAATATACCTTTTTCATACAGTTTTCTGTAATTATGACATGTAATATACAAATTACCCTTTTTATGCTCAGCGTTTTGTTTTTTTCATATTAGTAATACTGTAATTACGCTTAAACCTCTCAAGGGGTTGGCATGTTTGAACTTACAACAAAGCAGATCAGGTTCACATTTAATATAATTTCCCTTTTCGATCGGGTATCCAAGTAACGGATCATTAGGATCGTTGGATACCCAGTTGACTTTTTGTTAAATTTTGACATCTCTATCAGCAAGTCAAATTTGACTGAACATCCTTTATACAAGTTTGCTGTGAGAATGATTAATTTAAAATTCTGTCATTGCAGCTATCATGTGGTGCAGATGTGGTTTTTTTCCCATACCAGCTGGATGCTGAGGGGACTTGTGCAGTGATAGATGCCTCAAGCACATCAAGAAGAACTACTGAACTCTGCATTAACCCAGATACTGGGCCCTCCATTTATAACAAGCTGAAAAAGGCTTTTGATGATGTGGCAGAAGAAAATACGTAAATTGCACCTTATTTGTATTATACTAATTTCATTTGCAAAAGCTTTCAGCATCGATTTTACACACATAAAAAGATCATTTTAATTGGGGGTTCTAGAACCATAAAATCTGCCAGTGAATTGATTTTCAGATTTTTGGGTTCAGTTGGGTCCAAAAAAAAAAACTCAAGACAGTCATCTATCATCATGTAACGGTTGCAGTTTTGTTGTTGTTGTTGTGGGTTTAACACTATTTAGCAGCCAGTATAACCGGTGGTGGAAGAACCCAAGAAGATCTTGGGAAGAACCAACAAACCATGGGAAGGGACTGGTAAGCTTTTCTTTTACATACCCACGTTGGCTGAGCCCAAGACTTGAACCCACACTGTCAGAGGTGAGATGGCAGTGATCGGTAAAGGGTAGCACTTTAGACCACTCAGCCACCTGGGGTCTGCCCCAGTTTTATTTTGGAATCATATGGAATCAAACCAGAATTGGATCAGACAGATGAAAAATAGGCATGTCGTAATTAATTGCATTTAACATTTTCAGTGTATATAGTAATAGTTGGTACTTATGCTTTTTACAAGATGGACTAATATTATTTTCATGCAGCAGACTAACACATATACCAAAAGACAAGTCCAATTGCAAACAACATAGACCCTGATCTGCCATTGCATTATACATCCAGACAGATTTGAGTCTGTGTTGTTTGTTCTCTAGATTGCTCTTAACAGACTGCATAGACTCAGATCAGCCAATGCATTGTGTAGTAGCAGGGCTGGGTCTGTGCAGTTGGATTCGATTTATAAGCATGTACAGACGGTATGTCAAAGTTATAAATCCCATGCTTTCAAGTTCACCATACATACTTCTTACTTTCAAAGGTTTGTGCTGTTTTTCTGGTATTAAAAGGTAAAGAAAGTGAATAGCTTCAGGCACATTACAAAAAGTGCTTTTTGGTTGCTCTGGTTTGGATAAAATGCCATCCTTGTAAATACAACCCGAAAGAGCAGACGTGCAGAGTCCACCTGAATGAGACCTTGGAGTAAATTTCAGTACTCTGACAAAACCACAACTGTCTAATTTGCAGGCAGAGTGGAGCATGTACAAGTCTTAGAGAGCACAATGAATGTTGCTTTACTGCTGGTCTGCTTGGTTCTTTATGTTTGCAAGTTGACACTCCCTTGATGAGTTGAATTGTGGTACAAGCCTAAGGCACAGTGAAAGGGTTATATGGTTCAGTGCTGTTACATATATTTAATTTATATTGTGTGCTTGACCTTTTTGGCTACCCAACTATTGTCATGGGGTTTTTTAAAAGATATTTACTAAAACTGAGTGCAAAGCCTAACCTTGTTTATAAGTATAGAATGTTCTATAAGCAAACTTTTGACAATCTGGTGAAATTCTCATCTAAAATTTGGGTGTGTAACTAATTGCAAGTGTGCAAAACAATAAAAACTAAAGCACCCCTCTTTTTGCTTTATAGTTGTTAATCCAAGCTTTTATTTCTTCTTGATCAAAGCAGATTAATAACAAGATGTTTATTTGCTGAGGGACTGGCTTGGTTTGGATTTTGCTGCTATATTTGTGGATAACTTTAATTTGTGTGATCTTACAAGCCATGTTGAAGTTGAAGGCTTTCACTTGAACCAAGCCATTCAGATTAAACATTTTAACTGTTTACTTTGTAAGTGAACTGTGAACCAACATTGATTTGTGTGGATTAAGCTGGTGACTGACAGTGATGATAGTGGAATGGGATTACACTGCTGTCCTCATGTTCATTTGTGACAGCCATTATCAAGTCATCTCCTGTAAAGGTCCAATTCATTCATTTTCTTTCTCTAAAGTATTGTTTACAGCGTAATTTTCCCTATTTTATACAAATGATAAACTGTGTATTGTTAGGACTGACTGAGTAGCATTTGAACCAGTAAAATTTGGCATTGTAGCGACTTTTTCTGTCCTTGCTGGTACAGAGTGCTGGTAGTTGCACAACCCTAGCAGATTATCTGCATATCAAAGCATTCAGGAGTATTGGAATTCATTTGGAACATTCTATATATTTGGACTCGTGATAGGACAATTTGGATTACTGGAATTTGGAATTTAATTCACAATACTGTCTCTTTAATTTTCACTCACTAACTTGAAGAAATAAATTGTTTGTTGAACTTTACTGAACTTGTTGGTTTTGGTTCTTTCAGTTTAAGACCTAGAGTCATAGCAAGGGTAACATTGATTCAGTTTCTCTTCATTGCCATTCTCTGTGTCTGGCTAAGAATAGCTACCTTTAGTGAAAATAATATCACTATGACAGCCAACCACAGCAGCCATATCTGTTTACCTCTCAAGGATTCCTGTGATATTTTGGTGGCCACAGTTTCCAGGTGGATTGTCCTCATTATCAAAAAGCTCATCAGTTCCTTCTTGAGAAGGACCATTCCTTCATGAGAATTAAAGCCCATGAGGTATGGGCTATTGCTGCATCTTGAGCCAACTAGAATCACTCTGGTTCAGATAATTTTATGAGAGATGCCTTCTTGCAGTTTTTTCCTCTTACCTTTCATCTTTAGCACACCATAACAAAGGCATATTTTTCATTATGTCCTACAGTGATTGCACAGCATGTGGTGCAGCCTTGTAACTGTGTACATGGTGAGCACTTCTACTGTAAGACTGCTCCGTTGGCCTAAGTGGTTATAACGTCCACCTCGGATGTGGGAGGTCACTGGTTTGAACCCTGGCCGAGTCACACCAAAGACATAAAAATGGTACTAGTAGCCGCCTCGCTTGGCCGCTCAGCATTAAGAGGTTAATGTTAGGACCGGTTGGCCTGGTGTCATTATAATGTGGTTGGATGGGACATGATGCTGAATGTATATGGCATAATGCCCCAGCGCTTGACATCACTATAAACTGCCACACTGCAAACATCATAGCAATGTGACTGAAAAGTTGTTAAAGCTATGTTAACAATCTAAATCACACACACACATGCACTTCTACTGCAAGAGTAAGTGCAGTCATTTTTGGTATTGGTTTTGTTTAGGCCATCAGTCTTCCTCCTAATGGGAAAATTCAGCAATACAATAATCGCAGGTATTATATTGCTTCTGTTAGAATGTAGTTTGGGGGAGTTAAACTAATTTTAATTATGTAATACCTACTAGCATTAAAAAAATTCTCACTTCCCAGCTGGCTGTATGTCCTGTTGTCTTGGTCCAGTTCACAAGAGAATTTGGATTATGTTCTTATCGATCCTGGCTCTAATAATAGTTGAAGAAGGAGATATTTAGCTTAGACTGGAGACATGGCCTCCTGCAAAAAGAAAACCAGTGCAATAGTATCAGGTAAGTATTATATAATTAAATTTAGCACCCACACAAAATAACATTTTTTTTACTTCTGATCCAGTGAAGGATGATGTAGGGGACATAGTAGTAATTGCATGAAATTTCCCATGCAAACCAATGATGTTTAGTTGAGCATGCTATTTGTACTAAGGATTTATGTTCCTCTAAGTTTGGTAAAGAACCTGGAAATTTCCCTTGCCCACAGTGATGATTCTTGGTTGCCCAGGCTAATTGGGATTTTCATCCCCTGAGCAAGGTATTGAATCCAGGCCCGTATAGGTGGGAAGTGAACATGTTACTGCTGCATTGATCAGTTGCAGTTGTATCCCATATTTCAGAGTCCATATAAAGGAGAGGTTTTTGGCCGATCTGAGAAAAGCTCGTGATCAGTACAAAGGGGAAGAGCTAGCACAGGTAAGCTCAAGGACTATATTATCTTTTCTTATCCTATAAATGCAACTTAATACTAGTAATAGGGATCTTGGGGGGGGGGGAATTCACGATTCATTCTAAATAGTTAATTTTGGCAGTGAAATTGTTTCACGACCAGAAAGTGAACCTGACTTGATGTTTGCAGCTGATTGCTCTCCACCTCTTTTTCTAGTTGATATTTAGTCCAAACAGTTAATCTTGCATGTTTTTTTTTTACAAAACTTGTGTTTATAGGCATGAAACAGTAGAAACATACTTTAATATTATGTTTGATGCTAATTTTATAGCTTGTGTTGCTCTTAAAATATCCAGCTATGTCTGTGTACTGCTGTATCCCCTCATGATTTTTTGCAGTTGTGCATCTCATTGTTTTTGTAGAAATAAATAATAAAGAAGATAATAGTTGAGGGGAGAAAACAGGAAAGATGAGTATGTCTGTTTGGATATGTTACATGTAAAAGCATGTTAAAAACATGAAGCATTAATAATATGGTGATTTGTATTGTAGGCTAACTGCCAAGCTAAATTAATCTAGATCAGTCAGCAACACAGCAGTGTCACATAGAAAATCACTATACTAATGTTGTTGGGAAAAAAGTACCATATATATTCCCTTATAAGTCATCTCCAACTGCAAAACTGCATGAACCATCATCATATAATGTACTGGCAGAACTGGGTCTATGCAGTTTGTTAGGAGTAATTAGTAGAACAAACAATGCAGACCCTGATCTACCAGTTTCTACAGCAGATCAGGGTCTGTGTTTAGAGTTGGACTCAACTTATGAGTATAAATGGTATTTGTAATATTTAGTTATATTGATTTGCCCAAAAGTCATAGAATGTCAATAATTTACTTACCCGAAAGTCATAGAATGATTAGTAATTTACTTACCCAAGTCATAAAATGACAGTAATTTACTTGCACAAAAGCCATAGAATGACAATATATAATTTGCTTACCCAAATGTCATATAATGACAGTAATTTACTTGCCCAAAAGTCATAGAATTACAGTAATTTATTTACCCAGAAGTCATAGAATGACAGTGATTCACTTTCCCAAAATCATAGCATGACAGTGATTCACTTGCACAAAAGTCATAGAATGACTCAATGGGAAGTTTGGTTAGATGGAAGGATGTTGTATGGAAGGGATACAACAACTTACTCAAATACTGTTTTGTAGAAGAGACATAGGTGGGCATCTGGGCTTTGTTCCACATATCAGATATGGCAGAGACACTTTAGTTTGAAGAATAATTGTTGAGGGTACAGTATGCAGCATGATAATGAACCATTTAGGTTTTACTCATACATTCTGTGGATTGCAGATTGAGCAGCCATATGTGAAATGGTGACAAATTAGCTTTATGGGCTTTTTCTCTAATTTTACTGCTTTCTGTCTCTATATTTATTTTGTTAAAGCCATGAGTACTATTTGCTTTATTGATAATTTGATATGTTTGTTAGTTTCATGAAAGATGCTGGATAAGGTCACATAGAGATATTTGGCACATGAAACTAACTTGAGTAAATGCCCATGGAAAATGTAAGAAGTCTTCATAAGTGTTCCACTGCGAGTAATATATTAGACCTCATATTTAGAGGGATTGAAGTGCATATCTCATTATTTTTCCCAAACTTGGAGTCTTTTGAGGTCTGTCTGTATTGTTTTGCCATCTTCCTTCTGAGCTACAATTTAACTCAAAACCATTCAAATCTGCAGCTTTGGAAAATGTTCGCAGTCTGAGTCATTTTCAAACCCCATACCAAATATTATATCTTTAAAGAAGTTTTGAAACTAAAAACTATGAAGAGATTAATGAATGTATCCAATGTTTCACCTGAAAACTTGCTTTGATGAGCTGGCTTCCGTTTGATGAGTATTAGTCATCAATTTTCATTACTATCAATATAAAAGTTTTTTACAGTAATACTGCATGTACTTGTTTGTAAGTCTGGTCCAGGTACAAACTGCATAGACCCCGATCTGCTGCCACATAATGCACCAGCTGATCTAGGTCTGTGCAGTTAGTTAGGAGTAATCAGTAGAACAAACATGATAAACCCTGATCTACTGGTGCATTATATAATGACAAATCAGGGTCAGTGCTATTAGCAGTTGGACTTTTATGTGAGTATATACGGTATACAGTTAGGTACAGTGGTACATTATGCAATGACAGATGAGGTTCTGTATTATTTGCATTTGGACTTTTATGTGAGTATATATGGTATACAGTTAGGTACAGTGGTACATTATGCAATGACAGATGAGGGTCTGTATTATTTGCATTTGGACTTTTATGTGAGTATATATGGTATACAGTTAGGTACAGTGGTACACTATGCAGTGACAGATGAGGGTCTGTATTATTTGCATTGGGACTTTTAAGTAAGTATATTATTATGAATAAATTTAAGTTGGATTAACATGACTATGTCTGTGTCATTATTAAAGGTACTAGAAGGTATGAAGCGGAGACTGGATGATCCACAATTACTGTCTGTAGATGTTGTAGTCAACCTTCTTATTTCATACAGAGAAATACAGGTAAGGTGAAAAAGATGCCATTTAATATTTCTTAAACTGCAATGAATTCAGTATTTTTCATTGGATAAAAATTTGTATGGCTTTTTATGTCACAGCAGATCATGAATCTTGCAACAAAAAGACTTTAAAGACCAACATAAATATAATTTAAAACAAACAAGCAACAAAAATTGGTATCCATGACAACAAAATTAATTTACAGAAGATGCAGTAAATTGTTGAAAAATATTAACCAATTATCCATACTTACTATTCATCAGGACCAGTGACATTTCATTGGGACCTACAGTTTGCTTTTGATAGTATTTACCTGGATGTTCAGTGTTCCAACAAATCGAAGTTTTTGAGGAAGGCCAGCTGATTAACCTCTGATTCTATTTCTAAACACTTTGTTGGAGTGACTATTTGTTAGAGATCTCTCATTTATGCAGAAGTTTTAATCCAAGAGAAACATTTTCATTTTGGATTGATGAAGATCCTGCCTTGTTTTTGTGACACACAAAATGGGAAATAGGACACAACAGGATGGCAAATTACATCAGAGTTTGCCTTAGGCAGGGGTCCTAGCAGTTTTAGAAAAACTATAAAATCATTTAAAATTCAGATTGTTCTATAATGTTGACAATCCTTCTAACCCCCAATCCTATAGTTTAGGATAACTTCAGAAAACAACTTTTCACATGATTGAATTTAAGTCATTAATATCATCAGCTTTTATATTTCTATAATAACAGTTGATTCTAGACAAGTACCATTTCTTTATGGCAAGTGGATTCTGATGCAGAAGTGATCCTTACACAGAACTTCAGACCCTGTTTAGTGCAGTTATTAGCTGCTGAGACTGGATTGTTATGGGCAAGGATTGATGTAAGAAGAGAAGTATGACTTCCAAGTTACTTTAGATATCTTGAAATCAAGCGTTAGTTGTCAGGAAGATGTCAGATATTGCAACACATGAAAGGGAAATGCCATCAGAACTTCTCAAATCCAGTAACAGATCCAAAGCAAATGAAATTGAGACTTTAAGTGGTTTTAGCTAACTATCCATTCAGATGATGTGCAAAAACTGGTCCTTATTGGAAATGTAAAGGTGGCATAAAGAAATTACTGCTTCAGATCTTGGATCTACAGGCACAACATTTCAGATTATGTTACCTGTCTTTGGTTTTGCAAAAGACTTTCAGCAAAGCAGGAATTTGGTGTTGAGTGGTTATTTTTTTGTTTTATGGGACAGGAACACGAGTTGATTATTTAGTAATGAGGCAGTCGGTGTAAAGTGCCTTGCCCAAAGACACACTGGTAGCCGACCCATGCTGATCTAAGGGTAAGATTCCAAACCACACCATTTTGGTTACTGGTCCATCATATTAGCAACAGAACCATACTGCCACCTTCTAGCCCAGCAGGAACAAATTATCTTTTAGAATTGGAGATGGTATATAATTTATACAGTGAAACCTGCCTCTGAAGGACATTCAATAGATATTAGAATATATTATTTGCATATATCCTTTATATATAGTGTAAATATTAAGGAGAAATCAAGAAAAATATCCTGTAAATTTTGTCCTTATGTACTGGTCTTGTTGACACAGTAGTGGCTGCTGAAGTTAACTGTTTTTACATTATATACAATTACATGTAAAGCATTGTTTTGTTGCAGGATTACAACTCCATGGTGCATCTGGTTGAGGATTTGGAGCATATTCCAAATAACAAGATAGCAAGCACAGTGGCTGTACAGAACCTATATGCATTTGCCCTTAATAGGTACACACACATCCTCTCTCCTTGTCTGTCCATCTACCTATATATCTATATATATATATATATATATATATATATATATATATATTACAAAAAATATGGCAAATAACAGTCCATTTAAGTGCACTGGATCCAGCATAAGATTGAATGTCATGGGGGTTTGATAAATATAAATGCAATAAACTGAACAGTGCACAGTAATTTTTAACTAGCCATATTGCTTTTGACTGTGATTGCTTTGATTGAGTCTTTGTCAAAGCAGAGACTTGAACTTGCAAGGACATTGGTGAGATGTGAATGATCTATAAAGGCAAGCACTGTACACCACCTGGTGACCTGGGGCCTCAGTGAATTTTTGACATATGCAGAGTTCCCACGCTACTGGGAAATCGGGAAAAAGTCGGAAGAAATGATAAATATTTTCCTGAAAATGAAAAGTCCTTGAATTTTTAAAATATTGATGAAAGTTGGGAAAAACCTGGAATTTTCCACCACCAATTGACGCCCGAAACAGTTAAGTAATTGAGTCATAACTGAACTGATCCTGAGTTAAATTTATTGAGTTCTGACCAGAATATTCGGAGGCTGCAGTATGGATCTTTTGCCATACACATGTGTTGAGTCAATCCACAAATCATTGCATTAGTTTCGTCTAGTAACTTTTTTCCACAGACTGCTTGATATCCATATTTTTCCGTACTTGGAAGATATGAAAACTAGTCTAGCATCACAATAGGCCAACATGGTGGCGGTAAAGCTTAGCCACTTATCAGATGGCCTTTGTTAAATTCTTTGTTAAATCGAGTCATACCTGCATGAAATTGATATGAAAATTATTTTTATTCTCAGAAATTGAGAGTATTAAAACCCTTAAGTCTTTAATCTGCTGAAAGACGAGACAAAACTATGGTGTTCATGAAATTTGACCTGGTACTTGGATTTGCATTGCTAGTCGTACAAGTACACAAATCTCACAACCCACATTTTGAAATGTTATAGAAAAAAATAAAACCATAAATAAATGTTGTATCCTGGTTGTAATAAAATACAAAAACGAAAGAATACAATATTCTTTACATTTATTCTGTGAACAACTTCCGGAATTTTGTTGTTTCACATGATTGATGAATCTGATTGGTGATTGGTGGTCATGTGATTTGTTGATGAATCTGACTTGCCAGATTGCTGCGACAGTGACAGGTTTCTTGTTGTTCTCGAAATAAATATGTTGAGAATTAAATGTTCTTTCTGGTTTTTACAAAAGATATCTGACATTTAATATAATTTAATTTTTGTACAACATCATTAAAATCAAGTTTGTTGTTGATATCACGTGACTATTGGACTTACCATGTAGTGGTTGAGATTTGTGAAGTCATACATACATACATTCTAACCCTGTTATCTTGATTACGTCGGGGGTGTCAAAAAATTTTCACATAACCGAGTCCCGAGATATCAATGTTTAGTTGACAAATCTAATGCAGAACAATGATTATGCAGCTGAAGCAACAAAAATGAGGAGCTTTGTTTCTAAAAACAAATGGCATTTCTCAAGTTTAATAAAAATGCTAATTCAGTCATGCCAGGTTGCAGAGAAAAGAAGATTGGAGGTCTTTTAAATAAGATTAAGTAACATGTCACACATTTTTACAATACTTTATGTTACTGTAACAATGTCAATGGTTTAAAGTTGTTTTTATTTCCCAGTGAATAGCCTCATCTCTTTGGTAGCCTCAGCAAGGCATTACTTTTCTCACACTGACCAAAATCTATGCCAATTTAAGTACATGTACATGAAGCTAAAAGTATCTAATTCATTTTAAATATATAGTGTAAAACAGTAAGATAAAATTCACGATGCTGTTGACCGAACTATATTGTTGTGGTGTTGACATGTGACGGTGTCCATTATGAACACAGCTCATGTAAAGTTCAGGAACGCATTCATTCAGTTTCCTTACTCCAAAAGTATTGTTTACAACATAATTTTCTCCAGTCTGTGTAAGTGATAAACCATGCATTGATGAGATTCGTTGATCACCATTTGTACCGGTAAAATTTGGTCTTGTACTGATGTTTTCCATCCATGCTGGGGCAAGGTACAGGCTGAAACGCCAGATCTTGTAAAAATTTCTCTAAGATGGATCAAAAGTTTTATTTCATCAGATTAAGCAGGTCGACATGTTACTTCGAACTGAAATTTATGCCCAACATAACGGGGTCGAGTTTTAAGCAGGGAAAAATTAGCATAACAAAGAAGGATTTTTTGAGGACCGGAACAAAATGCTCAACATAGACGGATTCTTGAGATAACCGAGGTCGAGATAAGTGGGTTTGACTGTGCATATCATGAGTTACAAATATACACCATGCAGAGAAGAAAGTGCTATCTCTGGATCTTACAAGAAGATGTGTGATAATATAAAGTGAATTTTATAAAAAGTATGGAGAATAAATATTATCATACAAGTTAGAGGTTTTAAATCATATTGTACTGATGTTTGGGTATGTGTGTGTACATGTGCGTGTGTGAGTATGCAGGCAAATAGACATACAAACTCAATAAAGATAGAAGGCATCATGACTGAACAGAATCAATACAATCATTTTTCTTCAAGAGGCATCTTATGTGCCAGATAAGCATACATATACACAGATGCATGAACAGGAAAACTCAAACACAAAAATAGATCCAATACAAATTTGGCAGACTCAGTTCTTGCTTCTGTGATAATTAGCCATAGAGAATTTGTCAGATTGTCTCAAAACTTTTGTTAACAGTAATTTATGTCACACAGTGATGTAACACTTGATAACTAATAGTTCTACCATGTCAATCATCCTAATACACACCACCTACTTACCTCTTTATCAGTGACCATTAGCAGAGCTACCAGATGTTACCTGGCATGAATAATTGCACAGTGGCACAGTGTCACTCAACCTAAATCAGCACCTACATATCTCCTGACTAGTGACCAATAGCATTGCTACAAACTGTTACCAGAATGAGTCATTGCAAAGTCACATAACACCAATATGAGAGCAGAAACTAACAATGTCCCAGAATGTCGACAGAGGCCTTGCTAGGATTTTGCAATTAGGAGTCTAGGACTCTTATTTTTGTAAAAATAGGAGTCCCACGATGCAAAAGTTTCATTCCACTCCCATATGCATATTGGACATAACTGAAGTGGCTAAATGTCCAGAAAAGACGAACCAGTGGATGTCATTGAGCTTACTTTTCCAAATTCTTTACACCACTGACATATAGCTCATGTTTGTCCATTAGAATCAGACTGAATTTTGTCAATTCAAGGAATGGCCTTATCTTGAACACTAAGCCAAGCATCACACACTTTCTTACATTTGGCTATTGTTCCATCTAATTTATTAGTTCTAGCAACATTAACACTCTTCTGAATCTAATAATAATAATAATAATAATAATAATAATAATAATGACTTTGTATAGCGCCTAATCTTTAGAAGCTCTCAGCACTTTACAACATTAGACAGCACCTATACATAAAAAACATATGATTACATGAAAACAAACACCATGAAATTAGAAAACATAAAACATGATGAAAATATTTAAGGTAAGGAAACATTATTATGTCTATAAGTTTGTTCTTGCAGTCGAAATAGATGAGTTTTGAGAGCGCTGTTGAATGAGATCACTATGGCTTTGTGTCTGAGTTCAATGGGCAATTCATTCCACATTGCTGGGCGCTGGTATGCAAAAGAAGTTGTCCATATGACTTCATTTTCATAGAGGGAATAATGGTTGTCAGAAGAGGAGCATAAGTATCTTGCTGGTATGTACACATGGATGAGGTCGGATAGGTATGTTGGACTGGAGCACAGAGAACAAATTTCATGTTTGATTCTGGATTGAATTTATAGTCAGTGTAGGGTACAGAGCAGGGGGGAGGTGTGCTCTGATTGTGGTACTCTAAGGATGATCCAAGCAGCTGTGTTTTGAACTTTTTGAGGTTTTTGGAGTAGATATTGAGACGAACCAGACAGAATTGAGTTACAATAGTCCAATCTTGAAAGTACTAAGGAACACACAAGTGTTTTAGTGGTGTCAACTGAAGGATATTTGCGAATGGAGCTGATGCATCTCAGCTCAAGATATGCAGCCTTGCATATGTTCATGACATGTTGGTGCAATGTGAGAGTACTCTCGAGAGTAACACCTAGGTTTCGTACTGACTGTGTGAATTTAATGTTGGTGTTGCTGATATTATTGTTTGAGGTAAAGGATGTGAATGAGAAAGTCTTTGTGTTTTAATCAGAATGGCTTCAGTTTTATCATCATTCATCTGCAGCTTGTTACATGTCATACATGATTTCACATCAGAAATGCACCTCTCGACACCTTGGATGGTAACATCAACTTCAGTTGGGTGGCTGGATTTGTATAGTTGGGTGTCATCAGTGTACAGTTGGTAAGACACTGGACGATGATCTATGACACTTGAGAGCAGCTGAGTGTATAGAATAAAGAGAACAGGTCCAAGAACAGACCACTATGGAACACCACAACATAGATCAACTGGCCTGGAGTGTATTCCATTTGCAGACACAATTTGTGTCCTTTTGACCAAGTAGGACTTGAACCACAGTAAGGCTGTATCATGAATGCCAAATACATGCTGGAGATGGTGAAGTAATATATTATCATCTATTGTGTCAAATGCTGCAGACAAATCAAGGAGAGTGAGGACTGTGATCTTTCCACTATCCAAAGCAGAGAGAAGGTCATTAACTACTTTCAGAAGAGTAGTTCCAGTACTGTGGCAAGGGTGATATGCAGACTGTACATTGTTAAAAAGACTGGTTGAATTCAGATGAGATACAAGTTGGGATAGAACAACTTTTTCTAAGATTTTTGACATGAATGGGAGATTAGAAACTGGGCGGTAGTTCTTTAAATCGTTATGGTCAAATGTTCGTTTCTTCTGCAGAGGCTTTACAATGGCAGTTTTAAAAAATGATGGGAATTCCCTGGATGAGAGAGAGGTATTAATAACATCAGTTAGTGAAGGTAATATTGGATCTAAGCACTCAAGCAGCAGTGATGTTGGAATTGGATCAAGTTCACATGACTTTGGTGCACTCTTCATCACAATTGTACATACTAAATCCATAGAGACAAGTTCAGATGCTGCTAACGGTTGCCACTGAAATTCTGTATTGCAACTGTATTGTGACGATGAGTAACTTGAAATTGTGTTGTCAAGTTTGTCGCTAATGGTTTGTCATGGAAGAAATTTGCAAACAGGTCCGGAAGGTCAGCTGGAGAGAAGGTAGTTGGAAGTGGTGTACATTTGTTCCTTGACATTAGCTTGTTAGTAATCTCATCAGAGTCATCATCAATCTGCCCTTCAACCCCAAAATACTTGAACAAATTTGAAAATGGCATTTTGTCTAAGTCTTGACCTGTCTTGATTTTGAGGTCACGTACATTACTTATTTGGCTACACCAGGAAATGAACACAATAATGAAAGATAAGTTGTTCACTTGATGTACTCTTATAATGACCACTTGTACATCTCTGGGTCTTTCTGCCTCTGAATTCAGTCATTGTAAATATCAGCACATTTTTCCACCACTCAGTAGCAAGTCCAAGTCTTTGAAGTCACACCCAGCTATTGTGTCATGTTCATTTGATAATGACAATAATCTCGTAATGACAATATGTACATATTGGGGGGTGGGGCTTTCAGCAACTGAATTTTGTCATTGTAAATATTGGGTTAGCTAAAAAAATCAATTGAGCAAGACATTTTCCCACTCAGCAGGTGATTGAAGCAGGACTGGCAGCCATTGAATTTGCCACACAAGCTATTGTGTGTATACAGAGGATTCCTGCGTATGTGATTTTTTGCGTCCCAGATATAAAAAAATTTGTCCAAATATGTGTGACTAAGTGTTTCCAAGACCTCCGGTAGACCAATGAAAATCTCTAACATTAAACAGTATGTATCATTAATAAGGAGTTTCCTACCCTGGTTACTTAGTAATATCAATGCATTTCATTTAGTTAATTAATTTTCATTTTTTTCCAGGAGAAATAAAGGCGGTGATAGACAGAAGGCATTAGAAGTAATTTCCAAGGTAAATAAAACATTTCTTTCAGTAAAGATGCAGATGTAGTTTTAAAGTGACTTTATCACATGTCATCATTAATATGGTATTCTGTAAGCCTATGATGTTTTTCAGTATTACATACATTAATTATTTTCTTGTGATAATAACAATAATGTTATTATGTCATATAGAACAAAGACAAGGTCAGAAACTTCCAAAGATACTTTAGAGCCATTCATCTACACTACTTACCATGTGTACTCACACATAAATTGGATCCAACTGCAAACTCCAAAGACTCTGACCAGCCATTACTTAGTTCACCAGAAAATCAGAGTCTGTGCAGTTAGGAGTTGTCATTAGAACAAACAACCTAGATCCTGATCTGTTGACACATGGCCGCAGATCAGGTTCAGTTATTTGTAGTTGGATGCTACTTGTAAGTGAGTGTATACAGTAGTTATTTATGGCATGTAAAAATTTGCCATCTTACATTAGGGCACATTTCAAATGAATTTTTTATAAAACGTAAATAATTTCTGTTTTGCGCTTGAAGGTATGTAAAAGCAAACATTTTTCAATCTTTTTAAAATAATTTTAATATGAATCTCTAGTTTCCAGCAAACTAAAAGTTAGGGTATAGGTAGGACTGATTATTTCTTATATATTTATATATTTTGTGCTAGGTTAATGTGCATTCCTTTTTTTGTTAATTGCATTGTCATTGGTACATACATTTTTTTTTAATTTTGAATGTTGTCCTAATTAGTTACACAGAAGGATCATAGTTAGGTCATTAAGTTCTTACATTGTAGCAATCACAAAGTCAACAAAAATTGGTACACCAAGATAAGAAGTGAATTCACAGTTTTACACTGTTTTGAATAATTCCTCATTGGTACAGCTAAGGAGTAAACTTTTCCATTCTTCTAGCATCTTAATTTTCAGTCTATTAACTAACATGGGCAAGTGTAACTTGACTACATTTTGTAGAGGAATGGGTAGGAAATTTGATCCTTTACAAGACTAAATATCCACAAATACTTGTGTGGAATGGAGATGTCCATGTATTAAGCCTGTGTTTAGGAGATAGCAATGTGTACATATCACTTTTAGGCTTGGAGGGAGTTCATTCCTCCATGATTATGACATAGTGTGCATTCTCTTTTGCCAAATACTACTAATAATAATATATGTATAGTTCTGCTGAGCTTGATCTGTCAAGGGAGACAAATCAGATTTGGTGAACAATTAGACCAGCGCATTGTTTTCTTCCTTGGAAATTGTTCCATTGATGGCAGTACTTGAAATATTGAAGGAAAATGTTTTTAAATGGAAAGGAACACAGCAGTTTCTCAAATCATGTTTCAAATGTTAATAAAATTCTTTTGTGATAAAGAATTATAAAGATTATTACAAGCAGTGCTACCATGAACAGCAGTTGGAGTTATGTCTTTCTATTTGATCTCAGGTAAATTAGTATGACTTAAATCTTTCAGTCTCATCAATATTCACAATACTTTGATTTATCACGTTTATTATTGTTATTGTTACATGTTTTTATGTCCTACTGTTGAAGCATATATACTGTCATGTTTTAGACATAAACATTCTCTGGAAGCACTGTAATTGATATTTTGTATGAAATTCTTTTCTGGTAAAATTAAAACTTTTCCTTGTCCAGAATGGCTTTTGACTTTTACCAAGTTGTTAGACAAGGGAATCTTCTGCTAGTATGTGCTCAGTCTTATAACATACTCACTTAAGCTATATGTGTTTTTCAGGTGATTGACCAGTCTGATAATCCCATCCCAGATCTGTTGTGCCTTGCTGGCAGGATTTATAAGGATTTCTTCATTGCATCAGAGTATGTGGACAAGGCTTCACTGGAAAATGCAATAAAATGGTAAGCCTCTCCAGAAAGAAATCCTACCTTAAAACTGAGTATTCTAATCCCACAAAACTTGCTGAATCTAAAATCAGCCAGTTAGACAACAAGCCACTGAATGTGTATTTTGATGCTTTGTTGGTGCCTTAAGTTACAAAGAGAGAGAGAGAGAGAGAGAGAGAGAGAGAGAGAGAGAGAGAGAGAATATGATGTGGTCATTGGTAAGGAAAGTTGCTTTCAACAAGGGACAAAAAAAAATAATAATATGATTATGTGGCAAATTAATGTTATCAGAATTTTCTTTGGGTTTAGGTTGAATAGATGTTTGGGTCAGACGCAACATTTTCACTCTGTACATCGACAAGCTGCACACCTTCCCTGACAAGTTTACAAAATAATATGTGATTAGGAAACTATAAGAATGACAAATTTTATGGTTAAACTCAGTTATTCACTACATTTATATGACAATATGTCTATGCTTAATGATATCTCCATATTATATACTATATCTGTGCTTACTGATATCACCATGAAGCATGGTTAATGATATCACCATATTTATGTTTAATGATATCACCATATTTATATTATGATATGTCCATATTTAATGATATCACCATTTTTAAATATGTCTATGCTTAATGATATCACCATATTAATGTGATGATATGTCCATGCTCAGTGATATCACCATATTTATATGATAATCTGTCCATGCTTAATGATGTCATCATATTTTTATATTGATATGGCCATACTTAGTGAGAAAACCATCCTATACTTTCACAAATCTTTGTAACTTAACTACAGACATGTTTTTACATCACATGGTCATGTGGTTAAGTTAGCTTATACGTTCCTTATGTCACCATTGCTATTAATGTCATCCTCTCAAGAACCACTCAACAGAATTTGATCACATTTGGCATGAAGCACTTTCAGATTTGTTCAAGTGATGCTGATCTACCGTCAGGCATAGCTAAAAAAATATATAAGCCTTTAATAGCTTATTATCCTGACATGATTTGTTCAAGTAGTGCCAGTCTGCCATCGTATATGGCCACAATTATTAAACTTGAAATTAAAGACTTTAAATAACGTCTTCTCAAGAACCACTCAAGAGAATTTGATCAACTTTGACGGAAAGCATACTGACATGAAGCTCTTTCAGATTAGACAATGCTGATCCACTATCAAATATGGCTGCCATTACGAAAGATAGAAAAACCTGTAAACAACTCCTCAAAAAGTACTAAACAGATTCTGACCAGATTTGATAGAAACCATTCTGCATTGACATTGTTTCAGACTTGTTAAGTTGATGCCTACTACCAGAAAATATAGCCATATTACAAGAAATTGAAAGAAGGTTTCCTTTCAAGAATTTCTTTCAGGCTTATTCAGATGATACCAGAAACTGTGGTTGCCATTACTTAGAAGAACAATCAAATAACTTTTTATCAAGAACTGGTAAATAGAAATTACTCATATCTGATGGATAGCATTTTGGTCTGAGGTTTTTCCATATTTGTTCAACTGATTTTGTTCTGCTCACAAATATGGATACCATTATTAAAAATAAAAAAAATCTTGTAAATGACTACTCATTAATCATTCATCAGTCTGTTAGCAAATCTGAAAGAAGTATCCTGGCATGAAGCTCTTTAAAATTTATTAAAGTAATGCTCATTTGCCATCAAAGATGGCCACTATTACTCAGATTAGGAAAAACTTTCAATGATTTCTCAAGAACCACTTGAGAAGTTAACCAAGCTGTATTGCCTGGCATAGATGGCAAGATCAGGCCCACTTGGGCCCCTTGTTTGTTTAGAATCTCAGAATTAAATTATGATTTTACATTTTTTTCTTTCTTTAATCATTTCCATTTCTTCTCGTTCATTTGGAACCAAATTGTAATGTATTTACCAAAATCAGGTTTTACAGGTCTAGGAGTGTTTAAGGGTGAGAACTTGCCTTTCTATCTGGTTTTATTAAAATTTTGCTTTAATAAAATGGCAAATGCATTAAATGCCAGGGACACATTAAATTTATTGTAAATAAATATATAATTGAAACTGCAGTAAATGTTAACATAGTTGTAGATTGTTTGTTAGCATTGTGAAAGACAAACATGTCTTCCAGATAAATACTGTAGAGATACGTCATAACATAAATGATGGTTTATGTCATCCTGGACAAGAACATGGCTTGCTAGGGTTAAAAAATTGTCATGTAAAGAATCTGATACTGGATTATCATGGAAAAGTGCTTTCAACTTTGGAAAGCCTGTGGCATCAGGCAAAACAATAGATTTTCAAATCCATTCATTGAATGCGCATTTCATTCCATTTTTGTCATCTTTCATCATTCTGCATTTGGCATTTTGTGTTTGTGCTTGCCATTTTCTTCACATTATATTCATCATTTTATTTGCTTTCATTGTGCATTCTATTTGCATCAGTTCATAGTTTTCTATTCATTCTTAATTCAGACTGGATTATATTTTTGTTTCACTGCAAATTTACCCCTCTCTTGGTCTGTACAAGTCCACCCGCTACTGTATCAGAGATTTATAGGAAAAATGGCACAAGCCACATGAACAGTATCATGCCCATGTGGTTTTTTTGCTGACAGTATACAATGAATGAAATAATTTATTGAAAGCTAATTGAAATTTGTGCATCCAATAACTTTCCATTCCAGTATTTTTAATGGAAAAGTTACTTATGTTAGACAAAATGATAATAAACTGTATTTTATATATCGATAAACTGCGTATATTTTCATATTTCTTACACCTTTGTAGGAGAGTTATAGCCCTTTCTTGGTTTATACATTGCTCCAGTTTTGTGGTGGAGCTTTAGTGTTGACTTGTAAAATTGAAGCTGTTGTGGATTAAAATTTGATATATTTATTTAAATATGATGATATTCAATGAAAACTTCAGTTAATTAAGCTAAATTAATTGCAAAGAAAAAAACTGACATGTTTGAAGACCACAGGAAATGACAGGTTAATAAAATCACATTAATTGCACATTAATAGCAGATTAGACAAGCATTATTTGAAGGCCACAGGTAACTGTAGCAAACATATTTATGATCATAGTGGATGATGAGTCATAAATGAAATAAAGTACGAATATTGAAGGGACAGATTTAATCCATTTTTTAAATGATTGGATGTATTATTAGGTACAGGAAAGGCTTTGAGGTACAACCAAATGAATATGCTGGGATCAACTTGGCCACTCTACTTGTCATCTCTGGAAAGGACTTCAGTAATTGCTCGGAGCTTCAAAGGATAGGTGAGTCTTAACGCTTGTAACTTAAACTGTTTTCTTGTTGTCTGGTAATGGCCAATCCCTATGCTTTTTATTACATATATATCTGTTCCTGATCTTTCACATCTTGATCGTAGCTTAGGGATCACAACCCAAAATTCATTTCATATCCCCATGCCCAACTATTCCCTTCTTGAGCATAGCATAGGGATTACAACCCAAAATTTATTATGTGTTTTGCCTCCTCTTGCTCTGATTGCAAGTAAAATGTTTGGTTGCCATTTTCTTTAAAAAGATATCACTGTAAATATGACTTGTGTACATTTCACCTCTAAACCTCTCCCAAGGTGTCCCAAACTATGCCCTCTAACAAATGGTAAACTGTAACTGATATATAAAGAATTTCCACCCAGCAGTTTAAGAGACAGAAGTACCAATAGTAGATGGACAGACAGTGGGTATTGCAGTATTCCCTGCTACAGCAATTTATTTCTATTGCACTCTTATCACATACTTTTTAATGCCACTTGAACAAGAATATCCAAATATTTTCAGTTTAAAAGGAGGTACCATGGTCAGAAGGCAAGCCATAATGATGTTAAAGTACTCCTTAATATGATGGGCATCCTGGAGAAAATCGTATCTGTTTGTATTTGATCGCATTGAAGCTTACATTCAAGGTCTGGTGTATTCTTTTGGATGGAATTGTCCAGATACTGCTTCATGATATTTGTTGAACTCTTCATCGAAGACTACTTTACAAATTCATGTAATTCATTATATTCAGGGTAACAAATGTAATCAAATTTAGCAAATTTAGCCCTTTACCTCATAGAGTGTATGGCTTTTTAGCCCTTCAGTATACATGTAGCAAAGTTACCTAGTGCAGTGTGCTATAAATAGAACACCTGTTACCTGTTTGAATTCATACACATAGACCTGCCTGTTAACTGTTAAGCAGCGTAGTACATGTAACATTTAGCATCAATTGGAACCATTTTACATTTTTGGTACACATATATTATGTATAGAAAGATTTAAGAGTAAAACCGATCATAATTGCTGTATAATTATTTTTTACAGAAGAATTTTTTTATGTGCTTTAAAATCTTGAGAGAACTCATTCACCATAAAGCCAAAGAAGCCACATGACCAACCATAGCTGCCATTTCTCATACTCGAAATTTACAAGTTCTTTGCTTCTGCATCACTAAATCATTTGAATTTGATAATTTATAAAAACTAATTGTTGCCTAAATCAATTTTCTGAAATATTTTAGCCAAAAATCATATATCCCAAGGATGAGGCCCCAATTTTCTTTGTTATATGTCTAGGCTGGTACAAAAGTAACAAAAGAGTGAATCCAACAAGCTTTGTAAAAATTTAAAAAATAATTTATTTCCCTACAAAACAAGGTAAAAATAAGAAAAAGAACTTATGGTTTATGAAACTAATGCAAATTTAGTCCTAGAATTAATAAATGTAAGTCCTGTCAATAAAAAGTCCTAAGTGAACCACAATTCGAATCCCGATGAAGTTCCAAGATGGGAGGCAATGACGTCTTCAGTAACCTGCTTTGTCCAGATGTGTCAACAGTTCCTTGCTGAATCACCAAGAATAATATTCCAGTTTGGAATTTCAGATAATTTCCAATAAATGTCTTTGTCCAAGAATTCTGATGAACAATGTCTTTGTCCAAGATCTCTGATGAGCACTAGTAATTTCCAGGGAAAACAAATTACTTTAACTTGAATTAAAATAAAACTTCAACTCAGACTGGTCACAACAAAAACACCTTTGAGCTCCAAAGGTTAAAAGCAAGACTTGCCAAAATCACTATGATAACGTGAGATTTAAGCCTAACTACAACTCAGAACAGATTCCCGGATGGTCACATGATCACCTCTCTACTGAACAACGTAGAAACATTGCATGCTGATTATCATGTACGCTAGGTACAGATTTGATTCTACTGAACAAATCTTAGTATAAGATTGAAAAATAAAAAAAGTTGTTTACTCCAAACTTGAAATTGGCTCTGAACCTAGCTCACCAATTAGCTACAATGTTTCTAATACTGCCTGTTTATCAGGACAAACAGAACTGAATTTTCTGGAAAATTGTCAAATCCAGTGAATAAAGTTATCATTACAATAACATGTAATGGAATAAAATAAAATAAAAAAATTTAAAAACTAACACACAAGTAATTAAATTACATATATATAAAAGAGGTAATTTTAACCATTGGTGATGTTAAATATAAAATAGAAACAGGTCATGTTAACTATATTCAGTGATAATTTGTGCAATTCATGTGGAAAAATTATATCTCCTTGAAAATCTACTTCTTGCACTTTGGAGGATGTTTCTAGGCATCTTTTTTAACTGGCACCCCCTTCATTAACTCATTATATACTCATAAATGTGGGTCTGTTTGGGAACAGCGAC
Source organism: Megalonaias nervosa (assembly GCA_016617855.1). Lineage (NCBI taxonomy): Eukaryota > Metazoa > Mollusca > Bivalvia > Unionida > Unionidae > Megalonaias > Megalonaias nervosa. Next base: position 62,474 of record JAECUM010001498.1, read on the forward strand.
ATAGAGTGAGAGGGAGAATCAAATATGAAAATACATCTTCTCAAAGGGCAGATGTATATCATAAATAGGTTAAGAAAGTTGTTATAGAAGTGATAAAATATTTTTGCATCTTTTTTCTTCACCATCCCATTGATAAATATAAAATAAATTTTAAGTCTTAATTATTTTTCTCAACAGTATTAATATGTGGTGGTAAATCTTTAGACATAGTTTTTGAAAGAAGTAGTTTACATTATAACATAGTTTGCAGGCAAGACATGGTAGTTCGAAGAACTTTTTTTATACAAAATAAAACATTGACAGCTGAGACCAGCACGGTTCAAGCACCTGAGATCACTGCCATTACATAATGTGCTGGCAGATCTGGGATTATGCAGTTTGTTAGGACAAACACCATAAACACTGATCTGCTAGTGCACTATGCATTTGCAGATGAGGGTCTTTATGTTGTTTGCAGTTGAACATTTACTTACAAACAAGTAGTCATGTACATTTACCCCAATGACTTGAATTTCTGGTTTCTTAAAGTGATTACTCTGAGCTGTTGCAGTTTGAGCTGTTGAAGTTGTACTGCATTTTCTGTATCCTCATAGTAAATTCTATTTCCATTTGCAGGTTTATTATTAAATAATCTAATTGGGAAGAAGGGAAGTCTTCAGACACTGAAGGACTACTGGGACATTGCTACATTTTTTGAAATCTCTGTCTTAGCTCAGGATTATGGAAAGGCATGCCAGGCTGCCCAGCGGATGTTTGAACTGGAGCCTCCAAACTGGTGAGATAGCTGTACAAGATGCACATCACATACAACAATATGTCAAAATACACCAGGCACTATCATCTTGCAATAACAATATCTGTCAAAATACATTGGACACTCTTAATATGTAACAACAATACCTGTTAAAACACACCAGGCACTCTCAGTATCCAAGAACAATACCTGTCAAATACACCAGGCACTCTCAATATGTAACAACAGTATCTGTTAAAATACATCAGGCACTCTCAGTATGTAACAACAGTATCTCTCAAAACACACCAAGCACTCTCAGTATCCAAGAACAGTACCTGTCAAAATACACCAGGCACTCTCAATATGTAACAACAGTATCTCTCAAAACACACCAAGCACTCTCTATCTAACAACAATACCTATCAAAATACACGAGGCACTCTCAAGATGTAACAACAATATCTGTCAAATTACACCATGCACTCTCATCCTGTAACAACAATATCTGTCAAAACATATTGGACATGCTTGATATGTAACAACAGTATCTGTCAAAATAAACCAGACACTCTCAATATATAACAACAATATCTGTCAAAATGCACCAGACACTCTCAATATGTAACAACAATATCTGTCAAAATACATCAGGCACTCTCAAGATGTAAGAACAGTATCTGTCAAAATACACTAGACTCAAGATATAACAACAATATCTGTCAAAATACACCAGACACTTTCATCATGTAACAACAATATCTGTCCAAATACACCTTGCACTCTCAATATGTAATAAAAGTATTGGTCAAAATACACCAGGCACTCTCAAGAGCATGGATATTTATAGCATGCTTTTTTCAAGTCAGAAAATAGTAATGACTTTTGGAAGTTTTCAGATCAGTGGAAAAAAAAGTAGACTTGTCTGCAGCCAAGGGTGTGGGTACAACCCTAAGTCTCCATGAAATTTGCAAATTAATATAAAGTTAGGCCAAATGCTGTGGGAAAAAAAACAGAAGTCCTAAACCTGTCTCATATTTAGCTCTGCTGGTCATCAGCCAAAAGAGCGTATGAGATGCCCTGTTTTTTGTCATTTGTCCATGGTGCTGCTCAGACCTCTAATATGGCCACTGTAAGTTATTTCTACAATTTTTTATCACTATTTCATTGAGGGGATGGTGATATCAACATGGGGTTTTAATGAAATGACTTCATATGTTGTCTAGTTGGTCAGGATGAAAATGGTGATATCCATTATGGCCATCAGGGCAGCCATTTTGAAAATCTTATTATTATTATTCTTGAACAGAAAGTCACATCATCATGGGATTTTCACCAGAAGACTTCTTGTGGCTCTGGGAGGCTGAGTGGTCAGACACTCACACTGACATCTCACTTGTCTGTATGGGTTTGAGTCATGGGCTTGGCCAATGTGGGTATGTGAGAAAGCTTGCCATTAGCTTCCCATGGGTTGGGCATTCTAATGGTGGTTCATTTGGGTTCTTCCTACACCAGATACTGGTTGCCATGTATAGCATATCATGTGCTGAAAAATGGTATTAATCCCATAACAACAAGAACAAAAGCAACCAGACTTCTTTTTCATGCATAGTTGGTCCTAAATTGTTATAGTGCACATTTTAAAAATCTTGTTATTGCTACTCCACTAAGATGACTCGTCAAATTGACATAAGATTTTCAAAAAAAAATTCCAAATGAAACTGTAACCAGAATACATCATGTTGTGTCTAGTTGCAGGGTTCCTGTGCATCCTGGGGGGCCCCGAGTGGCCGAGTGGTCTAAAGCGCTTTCTGTTATGGATCACTGCCATTTCACCTCTATCTGCGTGGGTTCGAGTCTCGGATTCGGCCAATGTGGGTATGTGAGAAAGCTTGCCAGTAGCTTCTCGTGGGTCGGTGGTTCTTTCCGGGGATTTCCCGGTTTCTTCGTCCACCATTAATACTGGCCACCATGTATAGCCTATCGTGTGCTGAAAAATGGCGTTAAGCCCCACAACAACAACAGCAACAACCTGTACATCCTGGAATCCTAGAAAAGTTTTGGAATTTAAAAAATAAATTTAAAGGGCCTTGAAAAGTCATGGATATTTTCAAAACCTTCCAGAGTTTTGGAAATTTCATGGAATTTCTGACATTGAAGTTAAAAAAATTGATAACTGCTAATTTCGTGGAGCTCCCAGCACTGATTCAAAACCTTTTTTCAAGCACAACACAATTAAGATCAGCAAATGGCTAACAATGCAATATATTGTGGTTCTTGAGTTTTGTGAATTTGCCCAGGAAAGTTTGGAATTTGTTTTTGTTAAGTCTGCAGGAACCCTGTAGTTAAGGAACTCTGTAGTTGGTCCTTAATGAAAATGATGCCAAGCTAACATCCAATATGGTGGCCATATTGAAAACCTTTGTTGGATGCAGTTCTCTGTTTACTTATTCCCTAAATAAACTGAAGGCCTTGCAGAATACTTTGACAACCTCTTTTAATCTAAAATTTCACAGAAACATGATTTACTTATTCAGTCAGGAAAAAGTATTCTGTACATTGGCTGCCTAGCCACATTTGTGTTAAGGGTAATGAAAGAGCAGATTAGAATGAAAATATATATATATATATATATATATATATATATATATATATACATACACATATACATACATACATACATACATACAGTGTGACCCCGCTATAGCACTCTTCGTTATAACACAAATTTGGATATAACACGGTCGTGGTGTAGCTCCCGAAATTTCATATACATGTATTTTTCTCGTACACGAAAAAAAAAAATTCTTTCTTAAAAGTACGGGAAAAAAAACCCAAAAAAGTTTATTATCATTTTAGGGAAGAGATCGCGTATGAATAATACAAGATGATCGTGGCGTGGCTACTGAAATTTTATATGCATTTTTCTCATACACAAAAAAATAGTGTTTTCTTCTTAAAAGTACAAAAAATAGCATGTAAAAAATTTTTTCAGGAATCACTCAGGGCTTCGCCAGTGTCGCAAATTGCTATTTTTTTTTCCTTATTGGCAGCAAAATATACCATCTGCAACGTTCCCTCTAATATTTTTCCTGTGTGCGCACAATTTTGAAACTGTGGCACGGCATACGTATTTGCTACCAAAACTTATGTGCCAAATTTTGAAACTGCTGCGCAGCATTTTCTAATGAGCTGCGCAGCCGCGCACCTTAGAGGGAACATTGACCATCTGGCGCTTTTTTTTATATTGGTGACATTGTTGGCTGTTTAAACTTGTGTATACAACCATTGGTTTGGAGTGGAGAAATTCAGAGGCTCCATGAAAGGAAGCCGTAAAGTTGATATAAAATGCACTGAAATTTATCTATTGTTACATAAACAAATTCTTTGTCCATATTGACAAACCATCTTAACAGTGCATTGTTATATCATAATCCGCTTATGTTGACATCTAGCATGAGTACTGTATGTTTTGAGATATCCGCCTTTTTTCAAATTTACATTTCTGGTAGCGGAGATCAACTGGACGAGGCATTATCTCATAATCTATCTTCGTCGGATGTTCGGCCACTCGCTAGTAATTAATATATTTACATAGACTGACATTTGTATGTGGATGGTGAGTAAAATTCCTCTTTTTGTCACTCAGAATTAAATCCTTCAGAACATTCACGCTTTCTGTAGTAATCCCTGTCATCAGACCAGAACACCTGCGTCTCTATCATCGATTGACCCTTTCTTTAAATTTTCTGACGCATGTGTGGAAGGCAGCATCACTCCACTACCATAAATGTAAAAAAAAAAAAGAAAGTTCTCACTTGTCTATTCATTAGGCAGGGAGGAACAGTAACTACAATTGACCATACGACAGCTAATTCGTTGTTTTTAAGAAAATGTACCCAGATAAAATAGTACCTGAAATTTCAAAGAAAACATTACCTTTGAAGCACCAATTGTTATGAAAACATACTAAGCAAATGAGAGAAAAAAATCAGTCTCAGTCATGCAATACAATTTTTTGATGTTGCCGCCACAGTAAGAAATGGGCATTTCTTTGGTTCTCCAAAGCTGTCCTTTAGCGGTGACTTCAATAACGCATGCACCCTTCATCAAAGAAAGCCGACTACAATCTTCAATAAAATCAAAGAACCTTCTTCAAAAGAAGCCATTACCGAACTTAAATAAAAGCAATGGAATCTGATGGATTGTTTAATTTTCCAACGTGACTGGAACAAATTTTACTGTGCCGTGAAAATTTCCTTTTTACAGGAAAAAAGTTTATGCTTACGAACTCTACCAATGGCACTTAAAACATAAACTTTTACCGACTTCAGATGTACTGAAAAGTAAATGTGCTTCATCATTCGTTACGTGATTGTGCTATTTTCTCCCACTGAATTTAGACCTATATGACCTGTGACAAAATTATTGAATATTTTAAATCTGTGTGTGTGCATATTTTCGATGGAATTACTTGTATTGTGGATTCAAGGTATGTGACGTGATTCGCAGGTGAGTACACGGTGTTGATACTTTATTCATTGCTATGCATTAGACATGTATATATATAAACAGTATGCACGTATATGTACCAATGCATGGTTCTCTGAATAAAGTAAAATATTATATATGCCTTCTCTGTTTTCATTACAGGTGTTTTTCTCATTTAATATGCATCGATTTAAGATGAAAACTGTGCCAATGAAGCACGTACTTTTGCGCCCGCATTTATTACCTAACCCCACACACACACACACACACACCCCACCCCGCACATTTTTTCGGGTACATGCATCATTTTCTTCTGCTAACTGACCTGGTTGCCTATAACACGGTTCAGTCCATAACACGGTCGGGTTCTATGGCTCCCAACTACCGTGTTATAGTGGGGTCACACTGTATGTATATACATATAAATATATATATATATATATATATATATATATATATATATATATATATATATATATATATATATATGCAAAAATGTAAATGCTGTCTGGCACTTCAAATTATTTTGATATTTTTCTGAAAATTTATGAAAGGTTAGTAGTTGTGGGAAAAGTAGCCCTTTTAAATCGGAAATAGGCTGTTTGAATTTTATTCAGCTAGAAGGAACATCATTTGAAGATTTTGACTTTGATAGGGCCCTAACAGGATAGAGCAGGAAGAAAGAGACAGATATTGAAGTGTTTGGTAAATACTGAACAATGTCCATTTCTTCTTCCCCCATTTGTTTTATACTCCCCTCTTATTTTGTTGACAATTGGAGAAATCTCCCTTATGTCAAAATCCTAGGGGCATCTCTGGAACTGTTTTAAAGATGAGCGCTGACCCTATTAGTTGTTGGAATAAATTAACTAGTATTCATGAGGTATCCAAGGTATCCAGTTTAAAGTTTCATCCTTGTTACAGACCACAGATTTAAAGATCCAAGGAAACGAGACCCATTTTACTCGATCCACAAATGTAATTATTTACAAAGATGACTTTTTCCACAAAAACTTTAAAATTGCATCTGCAAAATTAAATTGATTGAAAGTAATTCATAAATAATTATTTTGTCTTCTTTTATTAGGTATTTGAAATCCACATTGACGAATATTTTGCTGATTAACCAGTTTCGTAAGAAGCCACAGCAGAGTGGAGAGGACAGTAATGATTTGTCATTGTTTCACTTCTGGATTGAATTTTTCATGGAGGCCACAAAAAGTGAAGTTGCTTCAATACTGTACCCTGTAAGTTCTTCGAACATTTTTAAAGAATTTGTGGAGAAGATAAAGAGTTCAGATGATACATGTTTATTTTCATGCTGACAGACTAGATGGAAATGGATATTTGTTCAGATAGAGCAAATTAACAAGTAATGATCTGGAAATAGTATGTACAGGTGATTCATTACTGTCTAAGCTTGCTAAATGCACTTTATGATTTTAATTTTGGAAAATAGTTAGAAACAGCTTTTTAATTCAGTTTAAGTTTCAATTTGTGTATCAAGTGGAGCTTATCCATCGCTATTGTCTCTCACTAGATGGCATGAGTGCATTCAGGGATTTTTGTCTTATTCTCTGCTATTTTTGTGGCCAAATTAAGTGCTATCCTTTTCGTATAAGAAAATGAAGAATCAGAGATGTAAAGTTTGTTTTTCTGATGAATATTCAGTCCTAATGAAATGATTTGTGCAACTATTAATCTATTTAAATAAATATGTTGTTATGGCTTTTCTTTTTAACCCACTTGGCATTGAGACCAGTTGAGCATATCGTATAGCCCAGCAACTTTCGTGTATTGTTAATAATGTCATGCATTTGACAATCAACAATTACTGATTCAGTTTCAATCAAACTTGGAATTTGGGTTTATATCATCAGAATCTTAGACGAGTTCAGTAATAAGCAAGATCCATGCATATTAACGAGGTTATACTGTATCTGATGAGTAATGAGGTGATAATGTATCAGATGAGTAATGAGGTGATAATGTATCAGATGAGTAATCAGGTGATAATGTATCTGATGAGTAATGAGGTGATAATGTATCTGATGAGTAATGAGGTGATAATGTATCAGATGAGTAATCAGGTGATAATGTATCAGATGAGTAATCAGGTGATAATGTATCAGATGAGTAATGAGGTGATAATGTATCAGATGAGTAATCAGGTGATAATGTATCAGATGAGTAATGAGGTGATAATGTATCAGATGAGTAATCAGGTGATAATGTATCAGATGAGTAATCAGGTGATAATGTATCAGATGAGTAATGAGGTGATAATGTATCAGATGAGTAATCAGGTGATAATGTATCAGATGAGTAATCAGGTGATAATGTATCAGATTTGCTGGGTATGTTATGATTATGCAGACCTCATTTTTGATCCAGATTTGATCCAGTTTGGAAAATTGGTACTTCTATTATTAAAGTCTCAAATGAGTTTGATTAAGAGTGAGATCTACCGTATCGATGAGGTCATCTTGCATCTGATTGGCTGAGTTTGTTACCATTCTGAAAGTCATATTTCTGTTATGATTTTTTCAAACTTGAAATATGGATTATATCATCAAGATCTTGGATGGGTTTGATAATTAGTAAGATCCTTGCATATTAAGGAAGTAATCTTGCATCAGATTGGTTTACCATGCTATCACAGCAGAGGCCAAAATAGTAGATTGCATTATAAAGCAATGAAAGTAACATAACATCAGACTTATTAAGAATAACAGGTTTTGTGTTTGGATGAGAGGTCAGCTCCTGGTCAGATATTTAAAAACTTTGCAAATATACAAGTTATATAAATTAGCAAACTAATTTACTTCAGGTATTAGGTTGGATAATCTATAATTTGAAGCTGAAGAAAAATATATAAAATAAAGATACAACATAAATATAAAAAATAAAAGTCTTAAGTACAGCCTACCCGTTAATGTTGACATCCTCGGGCCTGAGGAAATATTGTCGACATAGGCAGATGTCGAGATAAGAGTTGGGGGGGGGTCTGAAAGAAAGATACAAGTTAAATTCGTCAGTAAGGGGTGACCTGTCATCAGTGAGTAGCATTTACACTTTGAGCAAACAAACAATGGAAATTTTGAGTACGTGAAGACAAAACCAGTGTGAAATACACTTGCATTTGACAAATTACATTTTGGTTACCTTTGTTTAATAAAATCCACAATAATATATTGCATCGGTCACATCCTGATATGAAAACATTCACTACGATATTCAATGTCAGCATTAGCACGTGGTTGCATAGTTGTTATTTACATACTTCAAGTACATGTACTTAAATTGGCCTAGATTTTGGTCAGTCTGTTCCCATCTTATTGAGGCTACCAAGGGGATGGGGCTATTCACAGGGAAGTGAAAACCTGTCAACAAGTTGGTTTAAACAGTACGTGTATTTAGTTACAGAAGTCATCGTGAAAAGTACATAAAAGCAAACAAGAGATATGCGGCTGATATGATTAATGAAGGCATAATATTGTATACATTGACACATGCTAATGAGGTATTAAAAGAAAATGATTCTTACAATACAATATAGTAACAATGTCAGCTCAAGTAGTATACATTTAAAATACATCCTGGAGATAACAAGTTATAAATTCTCTCAAAATACAAATACATGTAGCAGTAAAAGATTTTAATGACAAATACATATACATGTAATTGAGATTGTTATCTATAGCATAATCAGTGCATAAAATTAAAATAAAATTTAATTTAAATTTAAATTAATTAAAATTAAATGTTGTTAGCACAACAAGTGGGCATGGGAGATAAGGAGAGTACATGCATTTCTGAACTTCATGCAAGCTTCTTTTGTTTGAGCCAGTATAGTTGTTCTCTCTGGAGAAGATGCTGCAACTTTTCCAAGTGACCATGCACTACTTCCGATATTACCAAATTTTTCACAGACATCTTTGCGAGATGCTCCACCCTCAACTTCATTAACAGCCAGATATTTAGTTTCCAGAGACTGTAAATTTAATCTGCATTTTACACTGCTGTTGGTAGCCATCGTAAATATAAATAAAGTTAAAAAGGAAACTTTCACAGCACAATAAACTTGTTTTAATCACCGATCACTTTGGAAAATGCAAGAATTGATCAGATTTCATTGCTTTTATTTAAGTCGCCGCAAGAGGCCAACTTTATAGGACCAAACAAAAGCCTTTATTTTTATCCAACCGCGACATTAAAGCCTGGCGGCAAGATCAACTAATTGTTGAATAAGGCACAGGTCAGAACTGGCCTCTTGCCGACATAAATGATTAGGCGGGAAAATTAAAAGCCTGGCGGCAAGATCAACTAATTGTTGAACAAAGTATGGGTCGGAACTGGCGGCTGGTCGACATAAATGATTAGGTGGGAAAATTAAAGCCTGGTGGCAAGATCAACTAATTGTTGAACAAAGTGGGGGTCGGAATTGGCAGCTTGTCGACATCAATGATTAGAAAACAAAGGATTTGTTCAAGCTGGGACCAAGTGCTTCTGTCGACATGTACGTTTATTTTTTATCTCGACGTCGACACAGGCATGACAGTTTTGGTAGTAATAGTAGGCCAAGGGACCGGGACTTTGCTTTTTTGTCAAAATAGGCGGCTTGTCGATATAAGTGGGAAGGACTGTAAAAACAATAACAATCTTAAGTAACTAATATTTTATCTGTAATGATGGGAATGAATTTGCTGTGCTTAAAACAATGTAGTTTTTGTTTGTTAGTTTCTGATACACACCAGTAACCTTATTGCCAATAAAACTTAAAAAGCTGTGGTTTAAATGCCAAAAATAATTGTTGTTTTTATGTTATTAATTTATGGTATTTCATATATTACCTTTTTATTAGTCATACATTATTAAAATTTGTTTATATACAATATTTTTTTACCTTTAATAAAATTTTGAAAATACAATGTAATATGCTTTTCTCCTGAACCACTTCCAAATGTAATTACCATCATTAACTTAAATATATGGATCTTCCAATTACCCTTATGGCGACCATAGAAATTGTCTGACCATAAAACAGAATTTAGCACAAAAACATGGATAAAAAACAGATTCTGGATTTTTTTGATGTTGTGGCCAGATGGCATTTCATTTGGTTCATGAGTAACAGTATTAGAGATGATGCCTAGTTAAAAATTTATTATTTCTTCCAATGTTTCTATGCCTTCCAGAGTAAAAGCCTAATTCAGTAATTTCTACTTTTGTGATCATTTAGCTATTTGTGGTTGGTTCAAAATTTACAGCAATTTGCAAGTAATAATATAGGGAGTGCGTATCTGTCATGTTGTTGGATATAGCTGGCTCAGTCTTTTCAGATATGAAATAAAACTGGAACACGTCACCATGGTTCACTTTCAATAAATGGAGGTAGATAAACTAATTTTTAAAAAATCTTATTCCAGTCAACCAATCACATTTTTAGCATGAAACCAGAGACATATTTTGTTATGCCTAATAGTATGGTAATTAAGATCTCCAAACTTCTCATTTCACTACACAGATTCACTGCATGTCAAAATCTTCTTTCCACAGCTTACATTTGTCTGTTACGTAGGTGAATGATATCAGGCAAACTTGGGCCTCTTGAATTTATTGCACTATTCTCTTGTTCTGGTCCATTACTAGTGTATTGAAATAATATGCTGTTTTTCTTATTTTAAAACTAGTGTTTTGTTATGCATGTCATGGTTGATAAGTGCATATCAAAAACTGACTTGAGTGATCTTTATTAATTTAAAAATTAGTGTGTATTTATTACCCAGATTACACAATATTAACAGTTTATATAAATCGAGTCCCTACAAGTACCTCATTAGTAGTGCCCCAGTTGCCATGGTTATCAAGAGATTGAGAGTTGCCACATTATGAATTGTCTCAGAGTGCATGATTCTCCCAGGATGGTAAGCCAGAGCAGGTTAGCTCCCTAGTTGATTAAGTGACTGATCCTGAAAACACAGAAGGCCACGCTGCCTCGTGACTGAATATCACGCTCAGAATTTGAAGGAGAATCAGGTGATCATTCATTTTTAAACCAGACTTTTAAAGCTGATACATGGATGAAAAAATAGTTTTACATTATTTTGACATGTTTATTTTCTTTCATTCCAGGTACTTGTATTAGAGCCAACAAAAATCTACATGCCAAGTTATGTGCAAATCAACAGTGATGAAGATAATATGGTCAGCATAACACCTGTAACATTTCTGTCGGTTTGTGAAACTAAATGATGAATGTCTATCAGTTGTTTATATTTGTAAAAAAATACCAGATAGTTTTTAGAGTGTCAGAAGAGAGAGAGAAAGAGTATAATCCATTACAATATTTGTTTTTTGGTGGTGCTGATTTTACAGTAAGGGACGTGTTATCTGATAGTAATAGATGATGACAATAGTTTGTGACAAAATTAAAGTGCTTTGAAATTGAGTTGAAATAAAAATAGATTAAATGAACTGAATACAATAAATGTTTGCAGTCGAACCTGTCAATAGGAATCACCCATGGGAAAGGCCCAACTGGCCTCTGTGCACAGTTGACCTGTGAATGCAGGTTCATCTGTCAGACTTGGTAAACAAATACCAAGTACAGAATACTATTGTTATTATTATTATTATTGTTGGTATTATTTCAGGCAGTTGGCATAATTCCCTATTTATAGCATTCACATGTAAATGCATCATTCTTAAATACACTTGGAAAAGGGTTTTATTCATAGATTTCTTCCAGCTTTTTTTTCTGTCTGTTTTTCATGCAGTATAGGTTTGCTTATGGTTTTGCTTATATACACAAGAAGGAGGTTGCCAGCTCAGCTGCTTTTATATTGCAACTAGAGCATGCTGTCTCAGAAGTAACAGACCTTAGCCAAATATTGTTCAAGACTTGTGAGGTCTGTCATGTTGAAACACCATTCCCATCATGCATTTACAATCAAATATGCATGTGTTTTCATCCTCAGTTCTGTGTTCTTGCAGAATATGGAATCACATTTCTTGACAAATTTTGAATTGGTGGAATATCTTATCAGAAATAGTAACTGTTGGTCCATCATCTTTTCTTGGATTAAAAAATGTAACCAATAGATTAAAAGCCTGTCAGCATTTTCATCTTATAAATGAGATTGAATGGATATTCAATGAAAATCTAATATGTCAGAATCTGTTCATTTGTCTTAGACTACAGTTCAATTTGCACATCTAGATTTGTGCAGACTTTTTACATATTATAATACTTTATATGTTTGGGGGTTTTTTTGTGTACTTATAGTAACTACAGAAATAAGCATTGCCTGAAAGCTGTATTTGATTTTTTGCATTTATACCCAGAAAGAACTTACCACGATCTTGATCTTATTTCACTCACCCACCCACCAAAAATAATTATGCAGTAAGCTCTGGTATATATTGTTGAAAAGGTCAAATATGAGAAACTGAAGCAAATTGGGGGTGGGAACTATATGAATATCTGTTTACTTCAACTATTTTACCCCAACAGTGAATTTCTAAACAATCTTCAGGTTTTATTCAGATTCTTAAAATAACATTGGAGAGATTAGCTAGTTTAAAGTTCAGCTGACAGGCTGAGTATGGTAATTATAAGCAAGATGAGGCATGTTTACACCATTTTACATGTCTTTGCCAAAAAGTACCTTTCTTGAGAAAATAAAAGCTTTGTTTGCATGGTTAGAACACTTAAGTGACTGTTTTAAGCAATAAGAAATGGCTGTTTGGTTTGGAAACAACCTGACTGTTCACCATTGAACACTGGGGACTGTTAAATACATGACTTTCATTGAGCAAATTTCACATGGTTGAAATGGGAATAGCTGTTAAGACAGGGTGACAACCCTAAAAAGTTGACCATTAGGGTAGGTTTGATTATATTGTATTCTAAATCAATAAATAGACAGTTAGGCAGTTACGATGGGATGGGAAGGGAAGTTAGGGTCTTTCTCATATCAAAACATGGAATTAATTGAAACCATGTGGTAGTAGCATAGGGTTGTCACCTAGAATAGGTGCTAAGAAAATTAAGTGACCTTGTATCAAACCCCAACAAAACTTTTCAGACATGACATTTAAACCTAATTTCTAACTTTAATATGCTGATTCAGTTTTCCAGTATTTATGAACAGTTTGCAGTCATCTCAGCAGCATTGCTTGTTCACATGATTACCAAATCTCACAGCCAATGTATTTGAATGCAGTTGTCTTTTTCGCTTCATAAGTTTGTTTGCATCATGTGATTCTTTGACCTCTGGCATAAGAAGAAATGTAGGCCACAATATTTTGGATCATCTGACCAAAGTAGTGTGAGAAGTGGCCAACTGTTAGATTCAGTGTGTCAGACTATAATTTTGGCTCGCATATCATCTTATAAAGGGATAAAATATGCTCTAACTTTTGAATGAGAAGATAAATATTCTTATTATAGGTTTCAGTTAGGTAGGATTCAGTACCTGGATAGCTTAAGTTTGCTAGTCGGAGTGTAATGTGACTACCATATGCTACTACCATGTGGTTCAAGTTTCTGTTGGGTTTTTTTATTGGGGATTTGCAGTGACCTCCCACCCTAGTATCAAAAAATCAAATTTTTCACTCAAACTAAAAGTAACAAACTAAATAACTTGACCATAGATAAACAAGCAAAATATTATGGATACTACAGTATTTAAATAAACATTAAGCTGGCGGTCAGATCTTTAGTATTACAACAGAATTTTACAGGTGTTACTGTAAGTTGTAAAATAATTTAATTTTTGTAAAATACTTCATTTTCATTTATATTTAAACATGTTTGATTCCTCATCTGGCACAAACATTGCATATCATCTGTATTTTTGTAGTCTGTGTCTCTATGGAACATTAGTCCTAGGAAAGACAAACAGCAGCATGAGTGGAATTTCCCAATCTCCTCAATAAAAGGAGTCAGGTAAGTTCTACATTTGAAACTGATGACTCATCCTGATTGGAATTTCAGTCAAACATTCAAAATCATATACATTTATGCACCCCACCAAGACATTCAGAAGGGCATGTCACGTTACCAGAGTTGTTTACTGCTCTGATTTAACCATTAATTCTGTGGAATATCTCAGAAAAATGCAGACTCAGAGATGGGCTTGACAGAGGTAAAGCTATGTAGAAGAATTGTGACCTTGCATGAGCCCATTAGTGCAGACTACTTAGCACTGTTGGCTTTGAGGTGTGTGGGGGGGGGTATCAGCTAATCAGTGGCACCAGATGTAGATACTTTGTTAATTTTTCAACATTTTTATGATAGATGAGCCTTCATTATTGGCATGGCTGACCATGGGCATGGCGCAAAATTATAATTGGTTTTTGCCAAACCACTAATAAACATCTGTCAGAGTAAATGGGCCTTTGACCATCTGTCCATCTTTCCTTGTGTGAGTCACACCTTGGTTGGGTTTTGTGTGTGTATCGGTTTTTAGTACTGGGTTAGTTCATCATTGTTCCATGAACACATTTGCAGTTGGTTGTCACTAGTTACCCGTCACTGCATCCCACACACAACCAGATTTTATTTGTTATTTGTTATATAAACAGATTCCAACTACTTTTGACTGACTGACTTGTAGCAATATTGCAGAAGAACAAACATTCAAACATTAGTGAAATGAAGGCAGAGTTGTCCAAGGACAAAGTGGGACAAATCCCTTTGCATGACTGACATTAATGCTTGGCCAGGTGTAAGGTGCTCAATCTCTTGCTTGATCTCATTAATTGAAAATGACTTACTTGAACAATACACAGTGTATTGGAGTTGGACAGACTTGTAAAGGATGAAGAATTTCTTTATATGTACTAATTTTAGCTTTACTGGTCATAGACCAGAAGAACTTAAAGGATGGCCTGCTGTCCATCATCAGTCGTCCAATGTCCACCTGTTAGCTCAAGTTTGTTATCACTACTCCTAAACTACTATGAAGATTGCCTTGAAACTTGACACACATATTCATCACAAGTTCCTATATTCACTGAACAACTTTTTTATGATGTCAGGTTGGTCCTAAATGAAAATGGAGGCTATGTGACTTTCAAAATGGCCACCACTGCAGCCTTCTTGAAAATCTCATTACTGCTTTTTGTTCTCCACAGAAAGTCATACTGACTTTTCATCTCACCAGAAGACTTCTTATGATGTCTAATTGGTCCTAAATGAAAACAGTTCTACTTGGAAATCAAATATGCCTGCTGGAATGTCTAGTTTAAAAATCTTGTTGCTGCTGTTCCTGACATGGAGGTTTCATGAAAGGACATCAAATGATATCTAGTTGGTCCTCATTGGAAATGGTATTGAACTGACACCTGGTTTGAAAATCTTGTTATTGTTTCTCCTTCAGAATGGATAATCATATTGACATGGAATTTACATCAGAAGCGATGATGTCTAATTGGTCCTAAATAAAAGTAGTTTGCTTGTACATCCACTATGGCTACCACAATGGCAGCCATCTTGCAAATTGTATTATAACTACCCCATCTGAATGGATGATCATATCAGAGTGGAGGTTTTGCTGAAAAAGACTTTTTATGATGCTTAGTTGATCCTAAATGAAAATTTTGAGGTTTTTTTTATGGTGTTTATCTAAATCGAAAATATGTTCTGATCTGACATTCATTATGACTGTCACAGTTGCCAACTTGAATATCTTATTGCTACTCCTCTTGGATGAAAAGTATATTCAGCATTGGGTTTTCACAAGAAGACATCTTATGATGTCATACTTAGTACTAAATGACAATGGTGCCAATCTGATGTCTAGTATTTCCACCATGGCAGCTATCTTGAAAACCTTGTTATTGCTACTCCTCCTAAATGGAGTTGTCACCAGAAAACACTTTATGATATATAGCTAATCCTGAATGGAATGTTGCTCATCTGACTAGATATGGCTGACACATCGAACATATTGAAAATCTTGCCACCATTTCTCATGATTGCATGGTCATATTAACATGCATTTTCGCTAGCCAAGGTTCTGATAACCCTATCTACACCTTGGCGGATTGAACAGCTGTATTGGTGCTTTGTCCTAGCGACATCTATTGGATTTCATATGTTGTCTCCCTCAGTATATGATGCCAACTAACCAATAGCATGGTGCATTGTACATCCGCTGAAAACGGTGGTTGCAGTTAACTGAAAAAGATACTTTGTAAGTTTAACCTCGAAAGTATGACTTTGTACCAGAGGAAAGCCATTACAGGTGTATTTGAGTGAAAGGTATTTGTACAAACATGAACCAACACTGGAAAATTGCTTATTTATCAGTCTTTACAAGTTGTGTGCTCCCCTTAGGAACAGTGTTCAGATTTGAACAACTTAATTTTGATTGGATGTGGTTGCTTGCCACCACATCCAATGAAATTCACAGACCCAAAGCACAGAAATATCTGCTTGATATGCCAAGGTGTAGATGGGGTTATTGGTTTTCACCAGAAGTCTTCAATGTGGTTTTCACCAGAAGTCTTCAATTGGTGTCTAGTTCATGCAAAATGAAAATGGCCCTGATCTTACATCCAATATGGCTGCCACAGTGGTTAATATGAAAATCCTTCCACTCAGTAATATCAGAGATGGTTTCAAAAACAGAAGCTGTAAAGAAGAATTGGTCTTATCATGAAATTCTTTTTGGACAGTAAAATATTAGTCTCCTTGAGGTATTTTTGTTTGTATTTTATGTATAATAATTTTCTTTCAGATGGGAAACAACATGGCCTTTGCATACTGGTTATGATACACTGTACTGTTGAGGAGTTGGTGTGTAATTTGATTTATTTTATTTATTGCAGTACATACAAGCGTGATTGCAGGGCAGTGTTCATGTATGTAATGGAAAACTCAGATGATTTTCATATATTCTTCTCATCAGAGACTCAAAGAAGATTGTAAGTGATCTTTATATGTATATAGATTATTACTTATTATTCTTAAAATTTACAATGACTCCTTATCTGTTAGATGTCATGGCTGTGCTTGGTTGCAATATGTCACAAATCTTGAAACTTGAGTGACAATACATGCAGTTAACAGCATTACAGTACATACCATGATATGTATAATACAGTTAACAGCCAATACAGTGATGATATGTACCATACAGTTAACAGCTGATACAACTGTGATATGTACCATACAGTTAACAGCTGATATAACCATGATATGTACCATACAGTTAAGAGCTGATACAACCATGATATGTACCATACTGTTAACAGCCAATACAACCATGATATGTATGCCACAGTTAACAGCCAATACAGCCATGATATGTATGATACAGTTAACAGCTAATACAATGATACTGTGATATTTATATAGTTAACAGCCAATACAGCTTTCCACATGGTATCACTAAAGAGTCATTGTACAGTTCTTCATTTTTACATTTTTAAAACTTTACTTTTAACTGGCACCATGTAGCCATTATTGTGCAAAGGTACTGTTAAATGCTAATGCATACATACGTGCATGCATACATACATACATACATAAATACATACATACATACATACATACATACATACATACATACATACATACATATATGTTATCTACTTACTTTACTTTACTTCACTTACTGTTTACTTTACTTTTTACTTCACTTCACTTCACTTCACTTCACTTCACTTCACTTCATGCTATGCTACTTTACTCCTTGCCTTGTATGTAATGTCTGTCACTTTCTTGGCATTGTAAACATGCAGCAAGGTTTCTAGTTTTGCCTGAATATTTCATAACCATTTTACTGATGCTTCATTGGTTTTCTTACTAACTGTACAGCTACTTAAATGATTTCTGGTACTCAAAATATTTCCAAAATGGAAGACTTCATTACATCAGAATAGTTTATGTTTCAGATTTTTTTCTACCAATTTGGTCATAGCAAAAACATTATCAAATTAACAGTTATTTTTTCAGTTGATACGGAATCTAGAAATTATTAATCATACCAGAATTTGTAATATAAATAGAAATACTCTATATAAGATTCATTTAATCATATCACATAACCATATATGACTATATAAGTATGATTTGGATGTTTTGTTATTGAAACTGGTAGTTTCTTCTACATAGTAGAACCAGTCCAATAACTAATGTGAAGCAGAAGGATAATAAAATAAAAATACACAAAAAGAACAGCACTGAAATCTTGAATACTTCAATTGAATAGGTTTAAAGCTCAGTGTACCTTTCCCCAAAGTGAGGGGGCAAAGGGGGTTAACTATGTACATTAGTTGTACATTCTTGGTTCAGTTTTTAGCTTGTATTCATAGCTTCACTGTCTGGTTAAATTTTGTGGTTTAAGTTATACTTTTAAATCTCTGTTCATGCTAGAATCACCAAACAAGCTGATTGTATGCATCTCTGCTAGGACCACATACTTACCCCAAAAAAACATAACTGTGATATATCCACATTTTAGAACATAACTATGACCTATATTCCACATTTTACAGGCTTGTGTTAAGTTTTTGCATTTAACACATGACCGTTTGTTTTTGTTAGCTTCAGTACTGTTATACCTGGAATCATGAAGCCTAATAAGGGATACATATTGATTAATATTACAATCTCATCACAAAATAGGTCACTGTCACCCATATTTCATGCTCCATAGACCTGACATAAATTTAGCTCTGCTGGTCACTTGCCAAAAGAGCCTTGTTGGAAGATTGCATTGAAACTTTACACATTCATCTCATGGTCTAGTTGATCCGAAATGAAACTGTTGCTGCTCAGACATCCATTTTGGCCACCACAGTGGCCATCTCAAAAATCTTGTTGTTGCTCTTCCTCCTGAATGGATGGTCGTATCAGTAAAAATTCTACTAATATGATGTCCAATATGGCCACCATTGCAGTAATCTTGAAAATCTCATGACATGTTGTCTTGAACAAAAATGTCACATTGACATGGGGTTTTCACCAGAAGACTTCTTATAATATCCAGTTGGTCTTAAATGAAAATGGTGCATATGGCCACCACAGTGGTCATCTTCAGATCTTGTTATTGCTAATCCAGCATGGATGGTCATGTCAGCATGGAGTTTTCACTCAGATACTTCTGTGAAATAAAAATGGTGCCAATCTGACATCCAATATGGCCACCCATGCAGCCATCTTGGAAATTTCATTATTACTACTCGTCCTGAATGGATGGTTGTATCAGAAAGACTTTTTATGATGCCTAGTTGGTCCTAAATGAAAATGGTGCTGTGTCTGATGTCAGTATAGCTACCACAGTGGTCATCTTGAAAAATGTATCACTACTTCTCTTACATGGATGGTCATATCAACATACGGGTTTCATTTAATGGCTTCTTAGGATGACTAGATGGTCCTCAGTGAAGAATGTGCTGATATGTTATCCAGCATGGCTACCACATAGGCCATCTTGAAACTCTTTCTACTGCTTTATGTCTTGAATGAAATGTCATATTGACATGGGTTTTTTACAACAGGTGTCTTAAGATGTCTAGTTGATCCTAAATGAAAATGGAGCCAATCTGATATCAAGCATGGTCACCACACTGGGGCCTTTCAAGTTTTAACAAAAGATACTGATTTGCCATCCATTACAGATAAACATAAAAAATGTTACTGATAAATGTCAGAAAGCGTAATACTGACCAAGATTTCTTAGCCAACTGCTTTTGCATTTGGCTTTTAGGTAGTTGTATGCAGGTGAGTGGTCTCAGGCGTAGTTTGTCCTTTTGTTTTTACAGTGGTGTTACTTTGGGTTTCTTCCATCTTTATTCACCTTCCATTATTGACATTTTAAGCAGCTTTGTTCCTATTGCATGCTAGCACAATGTTCCATATTTGTTTACTCTTTCTCTCTCTCTGTTGATTTGTCCACCTGTTTCTCTCATACATATGCATGGTCACATTATCACATGTTATTCTCACCATTTCTGTACAAGCAGCTTAAATTTAATGCAAAATAATAAAATATTACATCATGACAATACTTGCTCATAATGCAGGAGAACATAATGCTGCCTTGTAATAAAATCACCTTGTAATGAAGTACATATACATATTTTAAAACCACGTAATGAATTGGGTTCCATGACAATACCAGCATCATAACAGGAATGTTGAGGGAGTGCTGTAGTGTATAAGACACCTAGTAACCATGGTTACATGTTTTAGGTTTCATGACCAGGTGTGTGATATGCTGCGTAAGCACAGCAGTGGTTACAACTTCCAAGCCGACTTGGATGAAATGGAAGCAGAAATAGAGGTAGGGCCTGGATTATTTGAACTTTTAAATTTACTTGGAAACATTTTCTTTGAATATCAATTTGTTGCTGAAAATTGTCCTCAATATTTGTTTTGATGGAATAAAACTGTCATCAGACACACTTGTTTTTACATATAGATAGTAAATTCTACTCTTATATATTTGTAATGGATGATCTATTTCATTATGCTTTTATTTTCTTTTGAGTCGTTAGAAGGGCTCAGGATTATGATTTGTATATTCACAAAATGAGAGTTCATTTTCAAAATGCTACTTTACATTTGAAGTTATTGCATTGGTTACATGTGTAAAAATTTCCAGTGTACATTGTGCCTTCTAATATTGTCTACTTGTAAATGTAATTTTTATGTTCAGAAATTGCTGCCGGATTGTTTAAGTACAGTGAATTCTGGAGTATAGTGCTTCTTTATTATAGTGCTGTCCATGTGTTTAAGTACAGTGGATTCCAAAGTATAGTACTCCATCATTATAATGCTGTCCATGTGTTTAAGTACAGTGAATTCCAAAGTATAGTACTCCGTCATTATAATGCTTTCCATGGATCCATTGTAGTGTGAATGCATTATAGTACTCACAGTACTAATTCAGCTTTGCAAACACGGTGATATTAAAAATTCAATAACTTTAAATTGTTAGAATGCTTATGATAAAATTATATTTCTCACTATAGACATATCCTTAATGACAGCTTCTTTGTACAGACACCCATATGAGCCATGGCATTTTCTGGCTCTACAAGTGTTTGAAATATGTGTTTTCAATGCACCAAAGAGTCCGGTGCTAATTTCAGTAATGAGTTTTCCAAACTGAAGTATGTAAAATGACTAAAAATCCATCAATAAAACGTAATTTTACTTTCATTATCAACCAGTCCTGGCCAGCCAGACCCATATATACTCAGTTTTATGTTCACCAATTTCCAGACTAGTTACCATTCATCCATATTATTAGTACCATGAGTCCTATAGTGAAGTAGATGATACTCGTAATTTTACTATAGGGTCACTGGCATAAAGAATATTACAAGTAGAATGGCCATTTTAGTACAAAAGTAAATGGGGTTTTTTTTTTTAAAAATGATCATAAGTTTCATTTTGCAAGTTGATTTCTTCTTCAGCTTTAAAAAGAACTCCAACAACTTAAGGCAGGAAATTATGGTTAAATTATGGTCTGTTAGAATGTACTGTCTTTATATAATTCACATTTATCTAATTTTAATTATTTATGATATTTTTCTTGTAATATGTCATGGATAATATCACTGTCTGCTTGTTTTCAGTTTGAATATGAACTGGATGAGAAGGGAAATAGAATTGTTTTGGGTCGAGGTTCCTATGGGGTAGTTTATGCAGCCCGTGATAAGCGGACCCAGGTCAGAGTAGCTGTTAAAGAAGTGCCAGAAAAACAGAAACAGTAAGTGCTAGTAATTGCAGCTGCTGCCTATGAGGAACAAGTACCCAACTATGTTAAGTCAAGAGATGTACGGTGTATTTTATTCTGTTGCAGTTTAGATGTCAGTTTACCCTTATTCAGCCACATATAATTGCATTTTAGAATATTGACAGTTGTCCCATAATAAAACCTTTACACACAGTGTGCTTCTTTTGGGGTCAGAGGTCAGATGTCAAGGTTACTGTAACTGAAGAAAGAACAATGGGGTTTTTAAAAATTTTATTTTTGGACCATTTACCTTCACCAAAATTTGGAGAACTTGTACTCGGGCATGGAATAAGCATATTGAATTTGGGGTCAAATGTCAAAGGCCAAGGCCAAGGTCATTGTGGCTCAAAGAATAATGAACTTTGCAGAACAGCTTTTGTTCAAGCATAAGTTCCTTGTCATAATTTTGACACTAGAGTGACTTAAACATTTCAGTAATTCATTCATTACATCCGAAATATATCAGATCATGTTTCTCATATACTCATGACAAACTGGTATGTGGTTAGATATTAGGAAGAGTAACTCAGCTCTATGAAAATTAGGTCACTGTGACCCAATATTTTTGTTTGAGTTGCTGTTATATTTTCAGTTATCCATTCATTATGCCCTCAGGGCACTATTTCACCACTTGCGACAATTGATGTGTGGATGTATCTCAGAAAGAGCAACTGGGTCATACCAGAAATAGGTCACTGTATCAGTTTTCTATGCTAGTGTAATTTTTCTATTCTATGCTAGTGTAATTTTTTCTGTTTTCAGCTATCCATTCCATACATTTACAGTAATATTTCACCAGATTTCACCTTCACTCATGAAGATGATTACGTTTCTGTTGTTAAACTCTTCTCATAAATGTCATATGTAATAAAGAATTATTTGAGATCCTAGTTTATCATGATTATTTCAGAGAGGTTCAGCCATTGCATGAAGAGATCAAGCTTCACTCACGGCTGAGTCACAAAAACATTGTGAAGTATCTTGGCTCCATGAGTGAGGATGGATTCTTTAAGATCTTCATGGAGCAAGTGCCAGGAGGTAAATTTCACTATAAACACAGTAAAACCACTTTTCTTGAAGCTCATTTCTCCAACAGTAAAACCGTATTTCTTGAAACTCATTTGGCTAGGTTGTGAAGCTCATTTGTCCAGGTTGTGAAGCTCATTTGTTCAGGTTGTGAAGCTCATTTGTCCAGGTTGTGAAGCTCATTTGTCCAGGTTGTGAAGCAGAGCCACATTAGCTCAGTTGGTAGTATGTCAAATTCATAATCCATGGATCGTGGTTTCAATACTGCACAGGTTAGCTGCCTTCATTTGTCCATGGGAAAGGCACCCATCTTCCATTTCTTCAGCATGATACTGCCATTTGCTTGTTAAAAGGACTGTTAAAACAACAAAAAAACCAACAAATAAATAACTCAGGTTGTAGATTTATTTAAGCCATATGTGCAGATTTTGTATAATTCAGACACATTGAATCATATTCATGGTTATCCAAATGTTTTTATGCCGTCGCCATATGTGTGGAAGGGACATGTAATGTAACCCTTGCCCTTCAGTCCTGTCATATTATGTGACATCATGTTCATAGAAAATTTTGTTTTTGCTTATGATTATTGAGGGACACCATGGATTTAAATCAGATTTGATATGGGGCTTTACACTGAGAAGACCTTGATAAAGTTCTATTTTTATTGTTTTGTGGCAGCATTGTATAGAGTTAAAGCTCTTGTTTGACTTTTGAATTTTTCCTTTCATTTTCAACTCAGAATTATTATTATTATGGACTTTGTAGATTGAAGTTAAATTGTTTTGGGGGTTTTAATTTAGAAAGCCATGAATCAGTTCAGTTTTCACCATCTCTTTCTTTTGTTTTACAGAGTTATAGTTCATGTTTGATTTTGGATTATTTTATCACTCATTAACTTTTTAAAGATGTAATACAATCAAATGAAACTTGGTACAAGGCTTTACTTTAGGATAGCACCAAACAGGTTTTGACTAAGACAGGGGTCATGAACCACTTCTGGATCTCAACTAATACAAACATCAGGCAAGAGAACTTGGATCATTGGTTCACCAATTGTAAAAGACATCAAGACAAAAGTATTATTTTAAACAGATGTGCAAACACTAAAGAGGGCTAAGATAAAAGGAGTAACTGAAACAGTTTTAAAGATGGATTCTTCCTTCTTTAAAACAGTTATGGTGCAAATATGTGGAAATGATGCAAGTGAGTTATTTATTCTGAAGGAGAACAAAGTTGACCTTGAAACCCCTTGTGTGCCCTTCAACCATATTATCATTAACAGCTGTAGCATCATAGTATCTGGACTTCCTTCGTAAATAGCTGCCAGTTTCAGCCTTATCAGTGAAGTAATGGACTTCCTTCTTAAACAGCTGCCAATGTCAGCCTTATCAATAAAGTAGTGGACTTCCCTTCTAAATAGTTTCCAATGTCAGCCTTATCATTATGTGAATGCTTCAGCTTGCACTACATCAGGAATTATTGTTCTTCAGAAACCAGAAGAGGCTTAAACTCCAACAAGATTTACCTCAGTTGGAAAGGAACTTCACTGTTACAGTTCCAGCATTTTTCAAACATACTCTTGAGAAATTTGAATAATTATTGTAAATTCTGTGGCGAAAGAGGACAAGTAACTGACACTCACCACCTGATAAGGCACTTAGATAATATCAAAGTGTATAATTTTATTTTTGTTTTTTAATGGTTAAATTCCCATAATTGTGAACAAACTAGGTCGCAAGTTTGAGGGAAATTAGTTGAATCTTCTTTACTCTCTCTCTCTCTCTCTCTCTCTCTCTATATATATATATATATGATCTAATATTTCATATTTGGCATTTTCTGATCTGTATGCTGATGACACCATTGCAACAAAACTAGTCTGTCAAGTACAGACAGAACTACAAGATGACCTAGAGAAGATTGAAAGATGGTTTTGAAATAACAAAATGTTCATAAACTATTTGAAGACATACCCAAAAGGAAGTCTGCAAACATTATCCAAAATCTGACATGAACAATGGAAAATGTCATAACTGCATCAAATTTAATGTTCTTGATGAAGGGGAATATATCCTCTGTAACAGTTTATGTGAATTCATTGGTAGGATGTCATACTATACTTAGTATCCTTCACTGATTTTTAGCCTACTGGACAGGAATATCCCCAAAATTATTCTTGGCCAGGTAAATACTTCTTTCCT
Source organism: Megalonaias nervosa (assembly GCA_016617855.1). Taxonomy (NCBI): domain Eukaryota; kingdom Metazoa; phylum Mollusca; class Bivalvia; order Unionida; family Unionidae; genus Megalonaias; species Megalonaias nervosa. The sequence continues at coordinate 87,691 of JAECUM010001498.1, forward strand.
ATAAGAGAGATAAAATGATGTGCACTGAGTGATATCGTCAGTGAGGTGTGAGTAATGTACACATTGTATATGATACCATTGTAACGTGTTACCCAGTCAATGAACATGAACCTTTTATTTAAAGTAGTATGCTCAGAAAGCAAAAGTAATGGATGAGAACAGATTGTTCACTCATTTTTATGGGGTAAGATCAGAAATATTTTTTATCCCCTTGGGTTATATTTCCATAGCCAACCCACAAAAACTGTATTCCCTTGGGTTATATTTTCCTATCCTACCCAGACAGATTAAATAGATTCTGTTGATGTGACCTTAGTCAGTTGTCCATGTTGTGCAGGTATCTGCAGTGTGCAGATTCTAAATAATAAGACTTCTTTGTTAGCAAAAGTTGATCCTGTGAAAATATGTCTCCAGTGGGATATTTTTAAAATCAAAATCAGGAACTTTAGATGGTGTTTGCCATATATGAATTTGTATGCTTGGTACTGTAGTGAAAATGATGTCACATTCATTTCTTTCTACATGCAGAAGTATATTGGATCAGAACAGGGATACAAGTTTGTTTGCATTGTAAAGATAAATTCTTTATCTATAGCTGATTAGCAAGAGGGGAAAAAGTCTGATTAGCAAAAGGGGAAAAATCCTGATTAGCAAGAGGGGAAAAAGTCTGATGAGCAAGAGGGAAAAAAAGTGATTAACAACAGGGGAAAAAGTCTGATTAGCAAGAGGGGAAAAAGCCTGATTAGCAAGAGGGGGAAAAAACACTCTTTACTCAGACATGATTTTCTTGTTAAATCACAGGAAGCTTGTCTCAGCTGCTAGTATCAAAATGGGGACCTCTGAAGGACAATGAAGCTACAATTGCTTTTTATACCAAGCAGATATTGGAAGGTTTGAAATATTTGGTAAGTCAAAACGCTTTTTATTATAATTTCACATTTGATTTTTTTTTATTCAGATGGTATAGGAATAGATGATGATGCTGCACTTTTGAACAAGCAGAACTGAAATGAAAATCTTCTGATACTTTAATTTAATGAATTCTTCTTGCTTAATGTGCAGACGTTTGGAATTTAATGGAAAGGTCTAGATTCCTTCTTCATTATTAGAAATTCACATGTACATTTCCATCACTTGCAAAAAGAGAATCAATTCTCTCTTAAAAACCATTAAAATTGTATTTTTTTCTTGCTTCTGACAAAATGATGTAGAAGATGTTCCATAGTGGTCACAATGTCTTTCTGTCCATATGGCATCAGCTTTTTGGTTAATGTTTTTTTTGTTTAGGGCAATAAGTCCTGTTTGCATTAGTGGATCATCATCTCACTTTGTTCACAAAATAATTGCTGGGGTGGCAGTAGGTGAGAAATACTGATATGGATTTAGGGTCATAGAGGTCAAAGGTCACTGTCATTGGAGCAGTTTTTTTTTATATTTTAGGTGTATGGTGAATAGTTTAAGTTTTGGGGTTTAACAGTACAATCTACAGTTGTCATTAGATATAATGAAGATTTTACCATGGGGTATAAGATATTAATACAAATGTGGCAGTCAGAGTTGTCAGTTTGTTGAAGCCTTTCATATAAAAAAAATAATTTATGTGTCTGTAGATTGGCATTAGAACCAGATTTAACTACAGTTGATGGAGCATCCAATGGATTTGAAGGATTCTAGGTCAAGGTCAGAGGATGACTTGTTTCACTTTTTGGGTGACTTCTTGTGAGCTGTACAGTTGGGATGTATCTTCTGTATCCATGCATTGATTTGGCTTTTTTTAGATTAATAGAGAGTTGTGGTGGTTAAAAAGCCAGGTCATGTTCATAGGGTTGTTTGTTTATGCATTGCTAAACCTGCAATGACCATGTCACAGACAAGATTATAGCTCTATGTGTCAGTACCCATAAGTAACTGAAAACCTAAAGCAGATCACAGTGAAGAAAGATGTAATTATCTCCCATTTGGGGGAGAGGGACTTGCATGTCATTAACACTTTTTTTGTAGAATATGCTTGGATTTCTACATGGTCTCATTGTATTGTATGCATGTAAGTAAATTGGTAGTAATACTGTTTAACCATGCTTTTAAATTTTAAAATATTTTGTTGAATGGATCTGAAAACAACTATTTCCCTGCTACCTGTTTTTGGATATGGCATTGGTATATTTAACATTTTTTCCCATTTCTTGCAGCATGATAACAAGATTGTGCATCGAGATATCAAGGGTGATAATGTATTGGTCAACACCTATAGTGGTGTGCTGAAAATTTCAGACTTTGGGACATCCAAAAGACTAGCTGGTATAAACCCTTGTGCTGACACCTTTGCAGGTAAAGCCCAATTCTCAAATCTTTGGCTTTTAGACCACTTTCAAGTAACATATTTTCATCATTAAGCAGAAAAAAAATTCACAAAGATTGTATTTACATGGGACATAATTGATAATGGAATATTGAAATGTATCAATGTAATGAAAATTGATATCACCATTATGCTTGTTGCTAAAGGTTGCTATGAGTTTAAATCCATTTGTCAGCACATGATAGGATGTACATGGTGGTCAGTATATTTGGTGGAGGAGGAACCAGGAAAATCCCAGAAAGAATCACTGACCTAAAGGAAGCTGTAGGCAAGCTTTCTCATATACCCATGTTGACCAAAGCAGAGACCTGATCCACACTTACAGAGGTGAGATATGAGTGATCTGTAAAGGTGAGTGCCTTAGACCACTCGGCCACCCAGGGCGCAGGTTTTAAAGGTGGTATCATCACTGTTGTGATATCACCTATCGAACTGCTTTCTTTTCCCATTTAGGAAATATACATGCCTTTTGCATGCTGTATTTGCATATTTAGGTCTCTCTCTATCTCTCATCTTAAAGTAAGCCAACACTGTACATTTATGTAAGCAGTCAGGTGCAGTGAAAACATACTTGAAATAACAACTATTAGCTTATTTAAACCAATTTTCCATGTGAATTGGGAAGATTGTTATTGACTGAACTTACATTACCTGTTTCTATTTCATATTCATTGTAACCCATACCTGTTATAATCTACAACACGCTACTACATGTTTTTAGAGAAAACCTCTGGGTTTAGTATAATGCTAACAATTAAAAGTTTCTAAACTTCTTTTTTATTGATGTAGTTATACTGTGTATCCAGTAACCACTTTGGCAGAGAATGGCAAAAGAAGTTGTGCAGGTCAATGCCTTTTGCCTTAAAAAATATATAATGAAAAAATTGAGGTTTATAAAAATAAATTTGCCAATCATTAAAATACAATGTTTTGCCACTTCATTTGTAAAATATTTCCTTATATCTACAAAAATAATTCCTTATATCCTTTATGAATCAGTGTGAGCAAATTTAATATTACCTCAGTAGCAATAAAAGTTGAAATCTCACTATGGTGATGTTAGGTCTGGAATTATATTTACCGATAGATGAGGTACATTCTCCATATTTAATTGTTTTCTTCTACTTCTTGTCTTTGTCTACACAGCATGAACAGATCATAAAATGTGTACACTATACATTTATGAGTATTGTGAAGCAATGAGGTTGTGCCAGTAAAAACTACCAGCATAAAAAAATATCATATAAACCACATCAGTTTGTGCCTGCCATAAATACCAATACTAAAAATATCCTATGGACCACATCAGAATGTGCCAGTCAAAAATACCTACACTAAAAAATATTCAATCAACCACATCAGGTTGTGCCTGTCAAAATTATTTATACTAAAAATATCGTATAAACCACATCAGGATGTGCCAGTCAAAAATGCCTGTACGAAAAAATATCCTATCAACAACATCAGGTTGTGCCTGTCAAAAGAATCTACTCGAAGAATATCCTACAAACCACATCAGTATGTGCCTGTCAAAAGTATCTACTCTAAAAATATCCTACAAACCACATCAGGTATATTTTAAGTATCAACTTATGCCTCATACAATTTATTATTAACTTAATTTACCATGAACTCTTTCTTTAGTGTGCCACAATGGCTCTGTGGTTAGTGTGCCCGACTTGAAAAGTGTGATGGTTTGAATCCTACTATTAGAACAGACTGGGTCAGCTACCATGGTGTCTTTTTGGCAGGGCACTTTACTCCAACTGCCTCAGCACCAAATAACCTGCTTTTCATATACAGATAGTAATTAATTAAACAAAAGACACTTTTAATACATTATTTAGGACAAAAAAATTTAGCAAGTTAATATCCTTGATGTCCATTAAATTTAGAGGTATTTCTGTATCAATATTTGTCTGTAGTGTTAACCACAATGGCACAGGGAGACTGGGAAAAAATTGAAGCAAATCTATATTTTCCACTTTAAAATATATGTCATAAAAATATTTTAGTAAATATAAGTCTTAATTGTGATGTGGAAAGATTTTGTTTTATCACTTGTGTTTTTTAATCATCTGCATATCTGACAATTAACACCATACAAGTCCAATCATCAGCAAACAACAGACACCCAAATTTGCCATAGCATAATGTACCAGCAGATCAGTTACTGTATTGTTTGTTCTACTGATTACCCCTAACAAACTGCACAGACCCAGATATGCCAGCACTTTCTGCAACGGCAGATCTGGGTCTGTGCAGATTGCAATTGGACTAGATTTATAGGTGAGTACATGTGGTAAATTTGACTTTGTCGTAAATTGATCTCACAGTATTTGGAATTTCTTCCTAGTTCCCGCTAACCAAATGTAGTTCTTTTCATGTAGTTTATGTACTAATCCTGAATAGGTAGTGATCTGTCTGTCGGCGTAAATAGTGCCTAGATATTTTTAATCCTGAATGCGTAGTTATGTGTCTGTCAGTGTAAATAGTGCCAAGATATTGTAATCTTGAATGTGTAGTGATGTGTCTCTTGGTGCAAATAGTGCCTAGATATAGTAATCCTGAATGTGTAGTGTTGTGTCTGTGAGTGTAAATAGTGTCTAGATATAGTAATCCTGAATGGGTAGTGTTGTGTCTGTGAGTGTAAATAGTGTCTAGATATAGTAATCCTGAATGCTTTGTGATGTGTCTTTTGGTGTAAATAGTGCCTAGATATTGTAATCAAGAATGCGTAGTGATGTGTCTCTTGGTGTAAATAGTGCCTAGATATTGTAATCCTGAATGCATAGTGATATGACTCTTGGTGTAAATAGTGCCTAGATATAGTAATCCTGAATGCGTAGTGATGTGTCTCGGTGTAAATATTGCCTAGATATTGTAATCAGGAATGTGTAGTGATATGTCTCTTGGTGTAAATTGTGCCTAGATATAGTAATCCTGAATGGGTAGTGATGTGTCTGTCAGTGTAAATAGTGCCTAGATATAGTAATCCTGAATGGGAAGTGATGTGTCTGTCAGTGTAAATAGTGCCTAGATATTGTAATCCTGAATGCATAGTGATGTGTCTGTCAGTGTAAATAGTGCCTAGATATTGTAATCCTGAATGCGTAGTGATGTGTCTGTCAGTGTAAATAGTGCCTAGATATTGTAATCCTGAATGCATAGTGATGTGTCTGTCAGTGTAAATAGTGCCTAGATATTGTAATCCTGAATGCATAGTGATGTGTCTGTCAGTGTAAATAGTGCCTAGATATTATAATCCAGAATGCGTAGTGATGTGTCTCTTGGTTTAAATAGTGCCTTGATATAGTAATCCTGAATGCGCAATGATGTGTCTGTTGGTGTAAATAGTGCCTAGATTGAGTAATCCTGAATGGGTAGTGATGTGTCTGTGGGTGTAAATAGTGCCTAGATATTATAGTAATCATGATGATGATATTAATATCCACAGTAGTTAAGGACGTATTATGATGTGTCTGCCATCAGATAAACTGTATGATAAAATAATTAACTTTTTTAAAAACTTTTTTCAGGAACAATGCAGTACATGGCACCAGAAGTAATAGACAAAGGTGTAAGGGGCTATGGACCTCCAGTAAGTTGAAAGAAATTTAGTATATAATTATGACACATGAATATTTCAGAGTAGGTAACCTATGTTATTTGAAGGATTGGAAATTCATCAATAGAAGGTTTTGCATCCATTCAAAGTGAATATCACTGATGTTTATTTCTTTTTCTCAGTGCACGTGAAAAATATATAGTGCAGATTATTTAACAAAATTCGTAGAAAAGCGGTTACTTAAACAGATTCCATATGAAAACAGCCAGACTTTAGAACACTGCTGTTTCACAACAGCTGTGAGGAATTCATTTTGATAGAATCCACCCATTTTACAATTCTTTTGCAAGTTTATCTCTTTTCTGACTTGCCAAACACAAGTCATGAATGTTTAAATGTACTTTTATGGGAAATGCAGAACTAAGGTCTGTTTTTTCACAACATGAAGTCAAGATATCAGTGTAAAATAATCTCAGGCATACAGCCAGCCCCCTGTACAAGGGGAGACCACCCTGTTCTGTCCCCTGTCTTGTTAAGCAACATTGTAGCACTTCCAGTGCTCAAACAATCCAGATTTTATTCACTTTTTGTTTTCTTTGTTCAGGTTTTTTAATCTGGGAGGGTGTGATTTGTGAGGTTGTTGTTGTTGTTATAGGGTTTAACGCCATTTTTCAGCACAAGATAGGCTATACATGGCGGCCAGTATTAATGGTGGAGGAAGAACCCGGGAGAACCCGGAAAGAACCACCGACCCACGAGAAGCTACCAGCAAGCTTTCTCACATAACCACATTGGCCGAGCCTGAGACTCGAACCCACGCAGACAGAGGTGAGACAGCGCTTTAGACCACTCAGGGCCCCGATTTGTGAGGTAGTGGAGGGACTCGTAACACATTATGATATGCATATATGATGTACTAAGCACTTAAAAAGTACTGGGCAAAACCAGCTCAGATGAACAAATCAATTTTGGGAATTTAGTAATTTGGGGGGGTTGGGGTTGGGGTTGGAAGAAATGCTATGGCTATGGTTGGCAACAAAAAAACGGGAATGGTCAGCTGACCAGAAACATATATTTCTTTGCCTCATCGTTGTATACTTTCCAAATAAATTTTGCATGCCATTTATGCTAGAATCAGCTTTTCTTTGATGTATAGACTGACATGGATGATTCATTTGACTTATGCTGTTGCCGTTTTTCTGTTTTTCAGGCTGACATCTGGTCCCTTGGCTGTACTGTAATAGAGATGGCTACTGGCAAGCCGCCCTTTATTGAGGTTATTTTCAGTGTTCTATCAGCATAATAAAGTACACAGCAAATGGTCAAGTTTCAGCTCTTTAAGGCTGTTTATTAGATTGTATTTGTAAAGAATAATATGTTAAATATTATTAAAGTGATACTATTTGACAAACAAAGAAAATTATACCATTGTAAAATCTTCTGTTTAATTGTGATTTGACTGGTTACTGGATTGATTCAACACATTCTGCACACTGTCTGTTTTGGAACCTATCTTACAAAGGAGAAAGAACATACTGTCAAGAAAGGAATTGTGAAGATGCAAGATTAGTAAGGATAGAGAGAAAAGAGAAAGAACATAACGTATTTAAGTACTAGCATTACCAAAAAAGAAAGAAAGAATAATTAATTGAATAACACAAATTAGATTGAATACTTATTTACATTGATCCTTCAGGGGTGAATAGAAGAGCACTTCCTACTTTTAGGGCGCTAATTTGTGGGAATGGGATCTTTGTCAAGAACTATGATGTTATAATAATATTTAGGATTTGAGAAGATAATTCACATGCATATTGCTTCTCAGACAGTAATCAAACATGTATAAATTTATAAACCAACCCTGCCAACCTTACAGTTTGATTGTAGGTCTTACGAAATTGAGCCATAAAATACAGAAATACGGGAGTAAAAGCAGAAATGCTGCAAATATGATTGTTGCGCTGAAATTGGGATACTGTCTCGTCAGAGTTTACTGTTACCTGCCATATTACCAGATACATGACCATGTGTTTAGCCTCATTTTGACATGGAATGAAAAGCTAGTGAGGTTGTATATGTACTTGACAAGTACGATAGAAAATATTTCATTGACTAATGTACAGAAAAGATAGAACCACAGCTGTTTACATCAGATAATTTAAACTAGGGATAAAATACAACCATCATGAATAAAAGCCATGTCACTTTCTCCTTAACCCTTTCCCTCATAGGGTGTATGGCTTTTTAGCACTTCAATATGCATGTAGCAAAGTTACCCAGTGCAGTGCGCTATAAATAGAACATCTTTTACTTATTCTACTCCATACACATAGGCCTGTTAAGCAGTGAAGAGTATGTTACGTTTAACAGCAGTTTTAACCATTTTACTTTTTTGGTACACATATATTATGTATGGAAAGATTTAAGAGTAAAATCCGGTCATTAGAGCTGTATAATAATTTTTCACAGAAGAATTTTTTATGTGCTTTAAAATCTTGAGAGAACTCGTTCACCATCAAGTCAGTGAAGCCGCGTGACCAACCGTAGTTCTTTGTCTGCGTCTGCATCACTAAATCAGCTGAATTTGATAATTTATAAAAACTAATGGCTTCCTACATCAGTATCAGAGCCTTTACCTAAGTTATTAAAGCATTCATAGTTGTGATTCTAATCATGAAAGCTCGAGTAAGTACTGAACGAAATCCGCGACCTCCATTTTGGAGAGTGGAGAATATGACCTAGTTACTTTAAATAGCAGATTTCGACTAGAGCATAAACAGTGACCACGTGATCTGATGTAATGGTCATTCACACCAATGAATGTAGTATCTAGTAGGGGGTTTTCCCCGAAGGTGGCGCTATGAAAACCCGCTCAGAATGGCTGATGATTGCAGCAGGCGTCAAAAGGCGCTTCCATGAGAATGGTGTAGAGGCATCAAAAGGCGCTTATATGTGAATCGGGTAGAGGCATCCAAAGGCGCTTCCATGTGAATGGAGTAGAGGCGTCCAAAGGCGCTTGTATGAGGTAAAGGGTTAACAATGTTATATTAAAATCATGGTATACTGTAGTTTTTGACAGTACAGTTGATGTTTTCAGACAAAGAATACTTCCTGAATGTCTGTTCTGATATTGTACAGTTTTCCTGAAGTATTCACTTACACTCCAGGCAGCCTGTAACCCCTTTGAATTTTAAAAACAAGAAGCATCAATGATATAATAAAATTAACAAAACATAACCATTTCATTAATTTATAATATCTAACCCAATTAGCACTAAGGGGTCCCTAACATTGAAATCTTGTTTGCATTTCAAACTAAGTGGGAGTTTTCAGTATAAACAATTAGCCTGCTAAATTGCTTTTTCTGGTTCCTGGGAAAGATCATTTTCAGTGAAGGGGTGACGGTCCTAAGACTTACACAGGTAGAAGGTAAAACCTGTGTTGTCTTCATCCAATATTTCCAATGTCAAGTTTTAATATTTCTCCCAGGAACTGAACAAAATAAAAACAGCATGTGGTTTCTAACTCTGGTGAACTTGGTTTCAAGGGATGTAAATCGTAAAAAGTTATAGAAATTTACAGAATTATTCATAGCTTATCAAAGGCAAGGAACTGCATCACTCCTGTTGTCTGAAAATATACACCCACATATGTGGACACCATGTTAGTAAAGAAACTCCATTGTAGTTTGAAGCACGAACAACATGACACTCTTAGAGATTCCATGGTGACAAGTTGTTTAGAAATTATAAATTAATGAAAGAAATGACTACATTTTGTGCATATTTTATATTGTTAAAGCTTTTCATTTTTAAAATCTGTAGGAGCATACTAACTGCCAAAGGAGTGGGCAAATTCTTTAGTGCATCTACAATAAGAATGGCACTGAACCTACCCTACATTTTTATGCTTATACGCCGTGTATGATAATTTACACAGCACATGGATAACTTTATTTAATCATCATATAAATTAGCTGCATAGGAATTTAATTAAACCCATAATATTTTCTTTGTCTAATAAATATTACTATTTTATAATTTTATTGTTATCATTTAATGATAATGTGTAGGAAGTAATCCATCCACTATGAAAAAAAAATACAAGATGACATATTGCTCTTTTTTAAACTCTTGATCTTAAATTTTAAACAAATTGCACATCTCAGACCTGCCAACCCTAACAAAACATTCTCAGTAAGACAGCCAGTTTTTTCTCAAAGTTGGACCAGTTCTTAGTAAGGTGTAACAAAATATATATTGCTGTTGTCAAGCTGGAAAACATGCATTTTAAAGTTCAGAAATTATAAACGAGACTAATGCTGCGATGGTAAACATTATGTTCAACTAATAGGTCTATAAAGTACACAAGACCTAAATTATCTCCAGTACAGTTTCTAAAACAGCAATTCCAAATCTTGTGGAGCTCTATGGCTTCTTGTTATCTCTCAACTTTATGTAATTCTTGCATTTGTCTTTTTTTTTTACTTCACATGACAAGCGTATCAACAACTGTGAGACATACTCAAATCAACACAAACTAAACATAATTGTTGCCTTTCCTACTTTTCTTCCCCTCATGAATCTGAATATTCATTTTTATTCTTCTGTACTGACTATTACCACTTTTTAAAAGGCTTATTTGCTCTTTTGTCTTGAACATGTATCACTTGTTGGATGCCATTTCTTGAAAATTCTGTTAGCAAGAGCTTAATCATGCTTTCCTGAAAGTGCTGTTGTTTGCCCCCAGAAAAGGTTGATTGAATGGATGTGCTTGGCAATGTTTCTTTTCAGATTTTCAAGGTAGGAAGTTTTTCACTGTTTGAACCATGAGTGTAAAACCATGAAATCTTTGTGAAATGGTAAGGCTTTAAGGTTGTATTGGGTTTTCTTTATATAAAGATGGATTGTGCCTGGAATATTTAGGCTCTAACACTTAATACTTAATGTGACAGAAAGAACAAGCGGAGTCATCTTGAAGGTTTGTGAATTTTAATGAGATAGATGCTTCCAAGACAGACAGCTTACAGTGATGCCAACTACTCTGGTGGCCTAGTGGTTAGAGCATCTGCCTCAAATGCGGGAATCGCAGGTTCGAATCCTAACCAAGTCATAACAAAGACTTTTAAAAATAGTACTAACATCTGCCTCACTAGGCACTCAGCATTAAGAAGTTAGTGTTATGACTGGTTGACCTGGTATCAGGATAATGATGTGACTGGGTGGGACATCATGATTAATACCTGCGGCATGATGCCCCAGTGCTAGACATCACTATAAACTGCCACACTGCAGACATCATAGCGATATGACTGAAAAACTGTTAAAGCTAAGTTAAAAATCCAAATTACACACACACACACATTGCAGTGATGCCCTTTATCTTAACTAGCTCAGGTGAGGACATACACCTGCTGCATTGTGTTAAATCTGAGTAGAATGTGATTTGGAATCAATCAAGGAAGTGAAGTTTGAAACACAGTTAAAACAATCAATTTAATTAATATAGCTTGCGGAAAGGACAGTTGTTTACAGAGCAGTTCAAGAAGGTGGTTGGGCACACTGAAAGAGGCAGAGAGGACACACATGGGGGGGGGGGCAGAAGTACGGACATTTTATGGTGTCCAGCAGAGGGCCTCTCTGTTTCTGGAACACTGATTGATCTTGATAGGTGTTTGATATGTACTTATATTGGCAGTAGTAATGTTTGAACTATTAAGTGACCACTGTTTATTATCAGCATATTTTTTATTCTTTTGTACTCTGAATTTCTTTTTTGTTTGAAGAGTTACTCAGTGGAATAAATCACCACATAATATGCAGACTTTGACAGATGCAACTCCATGAATTTAGGTACCCATGAAAATGTCTTTTTGTGCTAAATCACATAAATTTATACACACAAAAATAAATGAAACCACAGTATTTGGATGAACATGTCAGTAACTTCAGCAACTCTTGTTGTTTTTCAGCTTGGAAGTCCTGAGGCAGCCATGTTTAAAGTTGGTTTTTACAAGATGCATCCTGAAATACCAGACAGTATGTCTCAAGATGCCAAGAAATTTCTTCTCAGGTCTATATCTGCAAGATTTAACCTTTACTTTTGTCAATCATACATTAATCTTTAATAACTTATGCAATTTAAAGCATTATTGATGTCTATGCTGGCAGTGTGAGGTGGTTTTGAGTGTGGAGGAAGCTGGAGAAAGAGAAAACTATGACCTTGAACCAAATTGCACTCAGAACTACATATATTGAAGAAAACAAGTGCACTAGCAATATGCTTGGTTTTCAAGCCGAGTCTTTTATTTTCCAATTGAAAAGAAATTGCTTCAACTGCATGAGTGGATAATTTTAATTCATATAAAAAGGTGATTCTGTATTAATTTCCACAGCATGATGACAAGTGAGAGTGACTATCTATGGTAGCTAAGCTCAACAAGTATTTATTTTGCCCTAGATATTACTAAGTAATGTCACTATGAAGGATTTCTGGATATTTCAAACCCCATTTTTTAATTCAATAGATGTATTATTGCTGATTGAGACATTTCACCACAACAGACACTTATTATAATGAAACATTGACGTGGAAGCTTAATTTAATTTAATGATTACTAATATGAACAACTCTTTTTTTGAGCAATACTGCAGTGTTAATCTGTATTGTGCAATATTAAACATGCAGCGTATCTAGTCGGTCAGGGTAATTAGCAAAACACAGCAACAAGTGTAGTTAACCACTAATAGCTACAAGTCCTAGATGAAATCTTGTTGTCATCAATGGCTTTGATTGGTTGATTTTGAAGATTGGAGGATATTAGTGGCTAAAACAGCTACCATAGTAAAATTTGAGTTTCAAGTAAACTTGTGCTCAAGGCAGTTGTAGAATTAATAGTACAGGAGTTTCATTGTTGCTAGGATGAAATTCAAGTAAATTTGGGTGTTGGGTGTAATCTAGACCACCCAAAGTATATCATGTTTGTCTGTCCAGTTAAAATTTGATTGTTGGTGTTGTGTTGGGTACAGTGTTTCTTGACCCGCTGCCCTTACATTTAATTCTGGAACATACCTGACTTGTCAGAGGAAGTTGTTGTACAGTTATTGATTTAATTTTTTGTTTTTGTTTGGTTCCAGATGTTTTGACCCAGATGTTGATAAGAGAGCAACAGCTGTAGAATTACTGGAGCATCCTTTTATCAAGGAGTAAGAGAAGTGCCCTTCCTACTGTCTTGTGTTTTGTTGGTTTTACTGCCAACTTGTTTATTATAAATTCATGGGACCACCTGTTCATTATAAACTTATGGGACCATTTAAATTTAAGATAATATAATGAATTGGGTTTTTAAGCTAACTGCATTTTCTGCAAATCACAAATTTAATGGTACCATTCTGAATCCTACTAATCATCACATTAAATACACCCAAGACTCCCCCAGATGGTTTATTGACTAAATCTTTATCAGGGTGTATTTGATTATATGGCTCAGTTCGAGTTACAGCTCTCAGTGATCAAGTACTGTCACTTTAAACATGTATGGAACATCCAAACTTGTCATGATAGTATAGTTTAAATTGATTGACTATGCCATCATAAAACATGGACAGTGCATATAACAGGAGCAATTAATGGACAAGTTTGGGTTGAATGTACTTAATATTAAATCATATTGCATAATTTGACCTCATTTAGATTATTTTTTTGCATTTTATTTTTCAGTATGTTTGTGTAAAATACAATGCTTACATGGAGCTCTGTAACCAGGAAAAATCATCAAGATTACAGAATTAAATTGATATCCAGGTTTTAAAAAGAACAAGGATTTCAGAATTTGGTGTGGACATCCAGAATTTAAAGTTGCTAATATTACATAATTACATGGACATCCAAAATTTAAAAATTGCTAGTATCATAAAATTACATGGCCATCCAAAATTTAAAAATCACTAGGATTACAAAATTTAATTGACATTCAAAATTTAACAATAACAAAGATTACATAATTACATGGACATTCAAAGTTTAAAAATCACTAGTAGCACAGAATTACATGGACATCCAAATTGTAAATAATCTCTAGGATTTCAGAATTCAACATGAATATCCAAAATTAAAATTACTATCATTACAGAATTACATTGACATTTAGCAAATCTGCTGAATCTGGGCTTATTATGAGAGGTTCCACATCAGTCCTGAATTGTGCCAAAGGAAAGGTATCATGTAATCTTTGATGACTAGACAACGTTGGAGAATAACCATCCAAAATCTTGCTTCTCAAGCTCAAATTATTTACAAATATAAATGACTTTAAAAGGTTATAAAATCTGAATAGTGTTCTCATTGTGAGCAAGGGAAACGCAAAATGTGAGTGATGCATTTGAGCATCTAAAACTGGGTTATACTCTTACAAAGGAAGAAGTCTTACATAATCCAAACAATTTGGTGATATTTACACTTATCATTATCCTCTGGATTTTTAAAAAATTATTTTAAACAAAATAATCATTATGATGATTGATTATTATGCATTGTAGCTTGAATTTGACTCTTGTATGCGCAATAAGGGTGTAATGATATGGTATAGTCATGATAAAAAATGTATTGCATTGCACATGTCACAATATCACTACCTTCATGCAGTACACATTAAAGTCGGGCTATGTGATGGAAATATTGTTTATCGAAAAATCAACTTCCTATCAAGTAACTTTAATGAAAAGAATTTTTTAATTATTTAATATATTTTTTTAGCCTGTATACACTTTGAACTGTTAAAAGTATTGAATATTAGAGACTAAATATTGTTTAAAAATTGTGTGTCCACATTCTTCAGCATTTCATTGTCCAGTAAGCTGTGCTGTATTTCAACACCAGAACATGGCAGTGCAGGCAGACTTGTAAAAGTAGTGTATACAAATAGAATGAAACAAAAGGAAATTTTATCAGGAATTTATAATGACATTTCACTGAAATGGTTTTGTTTACATATGTTTCAAATTTCTTTAACTTGACCCTTTCCCTCATAACTCCTGCCATGGAAATGCAGCTTAATACTGTATGTACTTGCTTATGAGATGAAACCAACTGCAAACTGCACAGATCCAGATCTGCCATCACATAATGCACCAACAGATCTGGTCTGTGAAGTTTGTTAGGAGTAATCAGTACAATAAACAGCATAGACCCTGATCTTCAGGCACATTATGTTATGGCAGATCTAAACCTTTGCTGTTTGTAGTTTGACTCGACTTATATGTGGTTACATATGGTATAAATGTATCTTGCCACAGTGTGTAATGAACAGAACAGTATACAACCAGCTGATAGTATCCCAGTATGGCAAGCTGGGAAAAATGCACACTGATTTATGCCTATTTGAAGTTTTCAGATTCACCCTTTAGTGTTTATTATTTATTTCTAAAATATAAAATAATGAACTGTAACATTCTTTCTCACTTGTACATCAAGCGGTGAGTCCTAGGGTAGTGGGCTATAAATAGATCCCATTCAGGTGTGATCTTCAAAATATGTGACACATGTCATTACTTTGTTGGCTCTTTGGGGCTTGTTTTGTTCCCTTTTGTTTATATAGCCAATTTTTTACTAATGAGCATTTAAGTTAAATTTCATCCAGAAGAAGTCTGTTTAATAATCCAGACTCCAGGATTCAACCTGCAAAGATAGCATCAGCTATTTGCATTGGGGAGAAATTTTGGAATCCTGTTGTCTCTGATTGGCTAGCAAGGGTTATCTAATACATTTGTATATAGTATGATATTGTGGAAACTTGCAGAATGGCTATTTTACTATCAGGGATATTCCCATCAGGGTGCAGTGAAATGACAATGCAAACTGCAGTTGTTTACCAAGAACATTAAAACATGCTTGCATACAAATAAGGAAGGTTCATCCAGATCCACTTGTATATGAGGAAGGGTTAACTGTGCATGTCAACCTTCACAATTTACCCCAGAGACATGAGTTTGGATTTGATACATCCCTTCATTAGCCAATCAAAACTTTTCTTTCTGTGCATTTGAGTTCAGAGCAGACAAGTACTCAGCTGTAGATGGGTAGTGTTAGCAGTATGAACATGGAAGTGAGACAATATGGATTAAAGACATCAGAAAATGCACATGTTAAAGGTTTGCTGTAATTTTACAAGGATTTCATTACTAGACAAATGTTTCATGTATTTTACTGTGGTAAAAATGTGGTGATTATTGATGAATTTGTTACACCTGTAATGTGCAACAGCATCAAGTCAGAAGAATTTTATTGCTAATAATGTTTTCTCTTAGAACTCTGGCCCCAAAGAAGAAGAAGAAGAGGGTAACAGATATTGAGTACCTTAGAAGCACATCAGGTTTGTGGAATATTTTTTTCATTACATTTGAGTTTTTTGTCTTGATATCTTTCTTTTCTGTAGATATTTGAAAGACTTGTATAGTACATCTGATCTTGCTATGATGAGGTGATGATGGTACACCCAGATCTGCCATCACTCAACAGCACCAGCGGATCAGGTCTAAACGTTTGCTTCAGCATATGATACCAAGCAAACGGGGTAGATCCAAAACTTTGCTTCATATGATACCAGATAAACAATGTAGATCCTGAAGTGTGCTCAAGTATGATATCAGGCAAACAGGGTAGATCCTGAAGTGTGCTCAAGTATGATACCAGATAAACAATGTAGATCCTGAAGTGTGCTCAAGTATGATATCAGGCAAACAGGGTAGATCCTGAAGTGTGCTCAAGTATGATATCAGGCAAACAGGGTAGATCCTGAAGTGTGCTCAAGTATGATATCAGGCAAACGTAGATCCTGGTCTGATCCTGTAGATCCTGAAGTGTGCTCAAGTATGATATCAGGCAAACAGGGTAGATCCTGAAGTGTGCTCAAGTATGATATCAGGCAAACGGGGTAGATCCTGAAGTCTGCTTCTGGATGATGTCAAACAAACAGGGCAGATCATAATGTTATTGTTGTGGGTTTTAACACAATTTTCAGCACGTGATAGGCTATACATGGTGGTCTGTGTATATGGCAGAGGACTAGCCCAGGAAAACGTGAACCACTGACCCACGGGAACCTACAGGCAAACTTTCTCAGATACTTTGACCAAATCTGAGAGATCTTTCATACTGAAAAATTAAATTTTGTATTTTTATATGTATTACCCTTTACCTCATAGAGTGTATGGCTTTGTAGGCAGTTGATATACATGTACCAAAGTTACACAGTGCAGTGCACTATTAATAGAACACCTGTACCTATTGCCTACAAATACATAAGTCTGCCTAACTGTTACAACAGTGTAGTAAATGTCACATTCAGCATCAATTTTGCCCATTTTACATTTGTGGTACACATTTATTATGTATAAAAAGGATTTGCCCATTTTACATTTGTGGTACACATTTATTATGTATAAAAAGGATTTGAGAGTGTGAAGGATGCCCCCACTGTGAGGATTGATTGTGGGGGATTCAGGGTGGGGTGCTGCAAATATTTTATTTAAATTATTGTAGAAGTCCCATCCAGGCTCAATTTTGGTTGGAAGTTGAATTAGTGAAAGTTAGATGTACAGCTCTGAGCCCCAGTCAGCAATGCCGACGGTTAAATGATTAAATATACAAAAAGGGGTGAAATTCAATGAATAACAATTAATAACAATTCAATAGTCAAATGATTCAGTTTCCCAAGTACACTCCTTCCGCTCAACCCTTTAATAGCCTATTGCATCACTTGATTCATAGTGTGAGAGATTTCCACCTGTCCATGTATTCTACTCATCTGTGTATTCTTCTCTCCTATCTCCCGATTCCTTCTCTTCCTCCCTGACTTTCTCCAAATTCCTTCTCCTCTTCCTTGACTTCTCTGTACTCCTCCTCCTCCTCGACTTCTCTATACTCCTTCTCCTCCTCCTCCACTTTCTCCTCCAGACTACTTTTCCTCCTCCTCCTCCACCTTCTGTCCACTTTCCACCGACTAGACTCTTGTCGACTCCAACTGCTCTGCCAGTCTCACTTCTGTTTCCCCTCTTAGAGACTCGGGACTCAACTGAACGGGAAGTTCTGTCCCCATAAAAGCTTCCTTTCAAAGTTTTTCTTCCCTTAGAATCTGTTTCTAAGGTTTACCGCCAAATTATGAGTGGCTCCTGGAGTAACCCTATTTGCACAGCAATCTGTCTAGTCATTTACTAACTTTTTTGCTTGCAAGTTTGAAGTTATAATTCGGATCTAAGTTGCAATCACACCCTCTATCTTGATTCTGATTGGATGTCGCTGTGAACTGATCCAGTCAAACTTAGCAGACAATGTCCTCTTGCTGTCTGTCCACATGGGGACAGATAAGAACACGCCCTGTTCATCCTGCGAGCTTCCTTTGATCTCTGAACAAGTATTTAACACCCAAGTGTAAATACTACAAGCCTTTGTCTAGCTGGCCAAACTCTAGTCTGGCTGGTGGTCACGGTAACCTTGCATAAGGGATTAACACTAGCCTGTGGCAATGTTTAGACATCAAACGCTGTAATAATACCCTAGTTTATACACTTCTTGATAGCCGGGCTGAGCAAACGTGACAGAGTTAAATCTGACCATTATTACTGTATAATTATTTTTCATGGAAGAATTTTTTATGTGCTTTAAAATCTTGAGAGAACTCGTTCACTATCAAGCCAGTAAATCTTTTGTGATTTTATTTTGGTCTAAGATTTAAGCTTCTGGCTCCATATTTAGAATGAATGTTAAACTTATCCTAATATTATGCTGAAGAGTTCTCTATGCTGCTTAAACTGACCAGACTATTTTGATATTATGAGAGGAAACTTCAGTCCATGAATTTTCTGTAGTCCACTCCTAACCAAATTATATTTATTCACTTTGCTAGATTTTTCCTATCTATCTGACAGGCTCCAGGGAAATGTACATGTATCCCTCCTGGTTGATAATTGGAAGAATGTCAGATCAAGTAACTTTCACAAAAACTAGGTCACTGTGACCCATTTGTCTTGAGTGACGTATTTTTAGCCATTCCTTCAATTTCTTGGACCATGTTATTGTCCATTTCATTGTTATAAATGATATTGTCCATTTGAATCTTATGACTCTTTTTCACAATTTGACCCACTGTTTATACTTGTCAGTTTTTGTTTTTAAGTTTATTATAAAGTAAGCAAAAAAGTATAAAATTGTGCATTTTTATTCTTTTTCATATGCCTGACATAAGATAGAACATATCATGTTATAACATCCATCCATCTGTTGATTTTCTGTTTCATATCTGCACCATCTACTATTACTACACTTTGTAAATAGCATGGATTTGAGGTCATGATGAAGCCTATCAGTTTTGGAGTAAAAAGGACAATAGTCAAGGTCACTGTGGCTGAAAATGAAAATGAAAAAAAAAAATGGTTTCCTCACAAAAATTTTACTTTGTAAATGGGGGCCCCGAGTGGCCGAGTGGTCTAAAGCGCTTTTCGTTACGGATCACTGCCATCTCACCTCTGTCTGCGTGGGTTCGAGTCTAAGATTCGGCGAATGTGGATATGTGAGAAAGCTTGCCAGTAGCTTCTCGTGGGTCGGTGGTTCTTTCCGCGAATTTCCCGGTTTCTTCCTCCACCATTAATACTGGCCGCCATGTATAGCCTGTCGTGTGCTGAAAAATGGCGTTAAGCCCCACAACAACAACAACAACAACAACTTTGTAAATGGCTAGTACATAAGGTAAGGAAGAATCTGATTGATTTCAGGGTCAAAAGGTTAAAGGTTAAGGTCACTATGAGGGAGAGAAGAAAAAAAATTGTCTTCACACAATAGCATTAGTTCTGCTTCACAAACCTGTATAAGACTTTCTGGATGGCTTGCACTTAGGTTAAGGAAGAAATTTATTGATTTTAATTTCAAGAGGTGAAAGGTCAGGGTCATTTGAAAGAAGAAAATAGTTTTTGTACAGTAACTTTAGCTCTACATCATAGGTACAAACTCTGGATGACTGGCACTATAAATAAGGTAGAACTAATTAATCTGAGGGTCAGTGGTCCAGGTGACTGGGTAATAAATGAAATATGGTTTCTGCACATTAATTTCAGTTCTAGACCATATACTATTGCCAAAGTTGGTTAACACTTTCGGTAAGAAAGTAGCCAGTTGATTTGAAGTCAGATAGTCAAAGGTTATAGTCCCTGACTGAAAGAAGAAAAACGTTTTTTGCATAATAACTTTAGTTCTATAACACATACCTGGGCCAAAGTGTGCGGAAGGCTTATATTTAAAGAGACCTATTAATGATGGGGAGATCAGAATGTCAAATATCACTGTCATTGTGGCTCAAAGATTAATGGGTTTTACACAGTAACTTTTGATCTGGATCAAGCACTTAACCAGTCTTTGTGGATGGTTTTGCAAGTTAATAAAAGAAACCTATAGATTTTTGTGTCTAAAGCTTTGAGGTCATGGTAAGTCTGTTAAGAAAATAATGGTTTCTGCACAGTAAGTTTTGTGCAGGACCGCGTACATTGAGAGCCATTGCTTAGTCATATACAGAGTCAACAGTATCCTTCTATTGCCTTCATGGAGGACTATTAGACACAATTCAGACATTTACTGTACCATTCCTGGTACCATTGTCAGCAACATGCTGTGCCTTGTCCTAAATAGTATCGTGTAGTTCCTTGGTAATCCTACATCATCTGATTTTTCATGATGTTTTTGGTTTAGCCTGCCTTGGCTGAAACAAAGCATAGCAGTCACATTGGCATTTGTGTGTTTGTTCATACTTCTGTCTGTCTGAAACTGCTCCAGCAGCCTAGTGGTTGGAGCGTCTGTCCGAATGCGGGAGGTTGCAGGTTAGAACCCCTGCTGAGTATTACCAAAGTCGTACTAACAGCTGCCTCGCTGGGCACTCAGCATTAAGAGGTTGGCATTAGGACAGGTCGGCCTGGTCTCAGGATAATGTGACTGGGTGAGACATCATGCTGCGTGTTTGCGGCATGATGCCCCAGTGCTAGACATCAATATAATTGCCACATTGCAGACATGTAGCGATATGATTGAAAAATTGTTAAAGCTACATTAAAAATCTAAATCACACATACACACACACTCTGTCTGTCTGTGCAAACTTTATGTTAAAGCACTGTTTAAGTTTTTTATGTGGTCAGTTTCCCAGATGCATTTGGTCACAGAGTTATGTTGTGTGATCTGCGAATACAAACTGATGCATGCAGCATCAGCACACCAGTTGCTCAGAGGTAGACTCCATATACAGAATATGGCCAGTATACCATATGTACTTGCTTATAAGTCAAGGCCAACTGCAAACTGCACAGGGCCAGATCTGCTGTCGCATAATGCACCAGCAGATGTGTGTGCAGTTTATTAGGAGCAATTATTAGAGCAAACAACATCAACCCTGATCTATAGGCACATTGTGCTATAACAGATCAGGAACTTTGTTGTTGGCAGTGTTACTTGACATACAAGCAAGTACATATGGTAATTATTTTTTTCAGGTGTACACATAGTGGTAGGGAAGAAAAAAATTATCATTTTCTAAATTACCCAAATTTTTCCATACCAAATATTAGAGGAAAAAAAATCTAAATTTGATGGATTAATGATGTATGAAAAATTAAAGCATGCAAAAACCCACACAGATGGTGCTGTTCGTTTGCAAGTGGTGTGCCAGACTTGTTGTAGCTGGGACTAGTAGGTGTTTCCAGGATTCCATTATTGTGGTGTGCCAGACTTGTTGTAGCTGGGACTGGTAAGTGTTTCCAGGATTCCATTATTTTATATGCTAGAGAAAACCTTGAGTGTCATTTGTGTTTCATATGGGTATTTGCTTTATTTGTCATTGCAAATGAATTCGTTAGACCTGTGAGCTCTTCATGTTAAGTTCCTAAGTGTTTCCTTTCATGTGAGATGTACATGTGTACATTACACACTTGTATATTACTATGGAATGTGTTGAGTAGCAGTAATATGTTGATGTTTTTCTTTCAGTGCCAATTGGGAAAGAAACTAATGGTAACAACATGCGACTGCAGTTACCCAAAAAGAAAAGGTAGGGCAAATGATTCAGTGGAGTTCAAAGTCAACTACAACAGTGTAATATGTTAATTTCTTTATGGTGTGAGGTGCTTAACATATAACTAACAGGCTTTATACAAAGGATTTCCAAGTATTCAGACATTCCAACTACCTATTATGCAACTTCCGATACAAAGAAAGTCCCTAAACAAATCTATCATTCTGTTGTTTCTTTTCTGTCTGTGGTATGGTGATATATCTCCCAATAATATTTCAATGAGGGGGGATTTAATATCTTTGGGGGTAAATATATTAGGTAGATGTGGCATTGAGATTGTTGGCTATCCTTTAAGATTGATTGGTATTCCATGTTAAGGGCATCCATTATACCAATGATCCTATGCATGTTGTGCCTTTTAGCCATCATTGCTGAAAGCATTGTTTGTTATTCAAATCCAGAAATGTTCATCTTTCATTTAATGATCTGGTCCTTATATTGCTTGTACATTCAATAGACTTGATGTGCATGAACCTTGAGGAATGATGCTTTATTGTTTAGTTCTGATTCTGTATTGTGCTTCATAAAATAATTTGCTCATGATTTCATTGATGTCTTGTAGCAGATTTAATTATTTTACTCTTCAGATTATCCTTTTTTATTTTGTTTAATTGAAGTGGACAGAAAATTTTTCTTTGTTGAGTAAATATTTATGTTGGATTTTCTTTCCTTAAAAGCCAGCAGAAAAAATCATCATTATTTAGCTTGTATCATGACTGAGTTTGCTTCACTGTACATTGTACAGACAATGCTTAGTTTATTTCTGTGATCATTATTATAAATTGCTGCAGTTTTCTGTTTGTTTCACAGCAATATTTGCAATCCAAGAATAAAAGTTTTCCTCTTAAAAATTCCCTATAACAGTAGATTGTATGTTCGTGATAGAGCCATGTTAGATCAGTTGGTAGAACATTGGACTCATAATCCAAGGATAATGAGTTTGATATCTATCCAGAGTCAGCAGCCTCAGTGTGTCCATGGGAAAGACACATGGCTGCCATTTCTTCTGCATGATAATGCTAATAATGTGTAAAAAAGTGCCATTAATGCCAATAAGAAATCTATGATTGAGAACTATTTTGGATTTAAAATACATTTTTCAGCAAGACTGACAATTATCCAGGTGTTTGTAGTAAATAATTGAAGTATAAGGCAATTTTTGTCCTTGACCTAATGCTGGTGCATATTTGGTGTGGCAGATTTAATATTACATAACCCTTGAAACATTTCAGAAAGTGACTGATATGTTTTTGAAAAGCAATGCAAATGGTTCTCATATCTTGATCCATCCGGGCGTACAGACTTTTACCTGTAGTTTGTGAGAACTAATTAGTTGATATTGCTAATTTAGCTGTAGTTTTGGTTGTGATTGCAGTTCTTGAAACTACATTTCAGTAAAGTATGATAAAATAAAAACATGACTGTCATGTGTGGGTTCCAACCATCTACTGCTAGATTGAGAGATGTCAGGTGGTAGATAAATCCTTTAACTTACTAGGCTACTGAGACTAACCCCTCACATGGCAAAAGGTAGTGCACGCTCAGAAAAGTAAAGATACTTTCAGCTTTGCTGTAGAAGTTCAGTATTTTTCAATGCATGAGTCTGAATCGGATATATTTTACACATTTTATTCTTTCTTTCAAATTATTTGTGAATTTATATTGACATGGTTTATATAGAAAGAAAGGAATAGTCATCATATACATGTGTGTGCTTCCCCTACAGCCAAAAGTCCGATCAGAACATGGAGGGTAGTATGTTTACTGGAAGTATGGAAAATCTGCTGTTAGAAGGAGAAGGTTTGGAGACTGTGATGGAAGAACGGTTAGTATTTCCTTTAAGTTTTTGTTATTGCAATTTGGATTTAGACATATTTACCTCTGTAACATGATGAAAGTTTTAAATCTTATATAACTTTACTCAAAGTAACCATGTGGTTTGACCTTTAATTAGAATAATCATAGATGTTTGTTTCACCTGGCCAAACAAATTGTTAAGTGATGTGCATACATATTGCATGCGCATGCACCGCTGTATCAATTTATTGTGAAAATTGGAACATATTACTGTAAATTAATTACAGGGGAGGCAGGGAAGAGAGGCTTAAAGGAGGGGGATAGCTATCACATTTTATTTTTGTTTAACATAGATTGTCATTCATGTTTATTCTTAAACCAAGGGATAGGCCTGTTACAAAACTGTATGCATGTTGTTTTATACTAGGTCTTCAGATTTGTGGTGTTGTTTCAGCAGCCACAAAATGCATGAAACTGGCATCTACAAATATAATTGTATTCACAAAAATCCAGTGATAGGTCAGGCCACAAGGTTATTTTGATAAAACTACATGTATGCAAATTTGTTGCTTAAGAGAAGCAACAGAGTATGTATTTGAGACACTAATCATGTATCCTTAGAAGTATTGATTGAAAGAATGATGTGAAGGTGCCAATGCGTACAACAAAGTTAGATTTTTTTTGTAACTCTGTTATGTGTATTTTCTTGAACGTATACTGTTGATTTCTACTTTAGCATACTGTATTAGATCTAATAAGTGCCACAGCTCTTAGGCACTCTACTCTCCATTTTCAGACCATTGGCTTAATTGTCTAATCAAAATATTTATTTATCATTCAGGTGGCAAATTAGGTTTTATTTGTATATTTCTTTTGTCGATTTTTCATCAAAATTATTTATGCATTGGTAGATGGTTAAGGTACAGTAGGTGGCTCTAGTATTGCATGTATAGTGCAGCTGGAGTAACTTTCACCAAAAATGCATTTTATTTGTGACCCGGGTATTTATTAGATTAAATACTCTATTTTTAAAGGGAGATTGTATGTGCATAAAGATCTTTCTATGTGTATTAACATAATCGCATACTTGGTTCAGGTCTGAATTACACATGAATTATAAGATCTTTCTATGTGTACTATATGTATTAACATAATCTCGTACTTGGTTCAGGTCTGAATTACACATGAATTATAAGATCTTTCTATGTGTATTAACATAATCTCATACTTGGTTCAGGTCTGAATTACACATGAATTATAAGATCTTTCTATGTGTATTAACATAATCGCATACTTGGTTCAGGTCTGAATTACACATGAATTATAAAATCTTTCTATGTGTATTAACATAATCGCATACTTGGTTCAGGTCTGAATTACACATGAATTATAAAATCTTTCTATGTGTATTAACATAATCTCATACTTGGTTCAGGTCTGAATTATACATGAATTATAAGATCTTTCTATGTGTATTAACATAATCGCATACTTGGTTCAGGTCTGAATTACACATGAATTATAAAATCTTTCTATGTGTATTAACATAATCTCATACTTGGTTCAGGTCTGAATTACACATGAATTATAAGATCTTTCTATGTGTATTAACATAATCGCATACTTGGTTCAGGTCTGAATTATACATGAATTATAAGATCTTTCTATGTGTATTAACATAATCTCATACTTGGTTCAGGTCTGAATTACACATGAATTATAAGATCTTTCTATGTGTATTAACATAATCTCGTACTTGGTTCAGGTCTGAATTACACATGGATTATAAGATCTTTCTATGTGTATTAACATAATCTCGTACTTGGTTCAGGTCTGAATTACACATGAATTATAAGATCTTTCTATGTGTACTATGTGTATTAACATAATCTCATAATTGGTTCAGGTCTGAATTACACATGAATTATAAGATCTTTCTATGTGTATTAACATAATCTCATACTTGGTTCAGGTCTGAATTACACATGAATTACAAGCAGCAACTTAGTTAATAGAATCTGTTTCTCATCATAATCAAGATACAGGTATAAGTGGCAGTGACAACAGCATTGTCAGTACTAAAATTAAATGTTGGGATTTTTAGATTACTTGTCCTTGAGGCCTTCAAATGCAAGAAGACATTGTAATAACTGAGATTTCTTGACCAACTGAATAACCCAGATTTCTTGGCTAACTGCTATTGCATTTGGCTTGTTGGTATGTCAACCATTTGAACAAGCTCTGGCTGACATGGGTCTCTTGTCATAGACACGGAGAATACAGTACAGCACAGTTTGTGGTTGAGACATTTAATGATGCAAGGAACCCATATTTTATATTATGTTCATAAGTAGATAAAGTGTGTAAAACTGTTTTGGAGCCCATTTGCTAAACATTTTGAAATTCTGAAAGTTTTTTTTGTCTTTGTTTTACCATACTGTCAAGGAATATAAACATATCAAGGAAAATGCCTGAAAGTTAAAAGATTTGTTAGGATTTATGATGGTGATAATGCTGGTGGTGTGTGCATGTGTGTGAAGGTGATGTCGGTTCCTTTTTGAGAGCAGTGTCTGATTTTCCCTGTTAAAATAGGTACAAGACAATATCTTCCATAATTGTATAAATTAAACTTATGTACTTGACAATACATAATGCCTTATATGAGTTTTGTTTGCAGGGTGTGTGTGTGTGTGCCATATATTTACCATCGGTAAGACAGAAGCAAAAATGCCAATCATAGCAATATTACCAATCTTCGTGACTGGATTGCTCTTGGAGCCAAGAAGAAAACCTAATGATCAGGAGATGAAATGGTGAAAGGTTAATGTCACTGTGACTGAAACAAGAAAAATAGTTCACACAGAATAACTTGAGTTGTCTGTCATCAATAGTTTCCAAATTTTGTGAATAGCTTGTGCTTTCAGTAAGAGGGAAAAAAAATATCAGTTGGGAGGGGGGTCAAAAGGTCAGTGGTAGAGGTCACTGTGACTTAAAGCATATAAATGGTTTCTGTACTTTAATATTATTTCTGCATACGTTGACCAAACTTTGTGAATGGCTTGCATTTTGGGGTAAGGAGGAATCCTCTTGATTTTGTGGTCAAAAAGCCACAGGTCAGGGTTTCACTGTTACGAAAATATCAAATCAGTTTGTGCTAAATAAAATCAGTTCAATATGGAAGACCTGGACTCAACTTTGGGGATGGCTTGCACTTGGGGCAAGGAAATTCCTTTTGATTTTGGGGTAAAATGTCACAAGTTACAGTTTCCCCATGTTTCAGACTACTTATGTCACTGTCCATTGCATCATGAACTTTTAGTCACTCACAGTCCGTGATTTTGTTTTTTTTAGGAATTAAGGAAATGTGCGTCTCCAGTGTTGATGGGATTTAGCCTTTGGAGGGAATTAGGAATTCAGATGGTATTTAAAATTATGGATATACTGATTAATGGGTTGGTTTCATTGTTGTAAATTGTAATGGATTTGTGTTTTTGTAATAAATAAAGTTATTAGGGCTTGCCAATTTTAGTTCAAGGGCCCAAGTAAGCGGTGGGGGGGGGGTGTTTCTTATTTAAAAACTACCATCAGGAATCAGACTTTCCTGATCCTTGAAATTTATTTACATCATAAAAGCATGCAACTTTCTGACATCAAAAATTTTGGGGTTTTTTTTTTGTTTTGGGGTTTCTTTGGGTTTTGGGGTGGTTTTTTTAAGCCAACATGAATAAATTTAAGTTAAAATGTAAATATGGGAATGTTTGAACAAAAGCAGGTGATTAAATAGGTAATCATCAGAACCAGAAAGTGAATGTAGCCCAACCAAGTTCATGGTATTCTCCAAGCTTTTTTTCATCTTTCAAATGGATGAGATTGCCTGAGACTGGCAGGTAACCATATCTGAAGATTTGTATTTTTCTGAGAAGCAACTCCATTCATGCCACTGTAACAGGATTTTCCACATTGGGATTAGATTATAGCAAACTCAGTGAAAGCAATTTTGAGAATGAGATGTTTATTTATGTGGTTGAAAATTGAATGAATCTGACACCAAACTCATGCACATAAAATCCAACAATGCATTTAACAAAATTATGAGCACCAAGTTAAACAGGTAATGTAAGGAAATGATATTGTTCCTGACTAGAACTAATCAAAATATATAACTTAAATGAGTAGTGAACAAGAATCAATGGATGGAACTTATAAACAGGATTGACTTATGGATCTATCAAAATGGATGATCATTGTTTAGAAATTAACACAAAAAAGAACAGTATTGCATCTATCACCAAGGGTATCAAAGCATGGATTTACACAACTATCGACTGCTCCAGTGGAATAAATAGAGCGTCAACCTTGGATGCAGGAGGTTCAAACCCTGTCCAAGTCATACCAAAGACTTATAAAAATGATACTAACAGCTGCCTTGTTGCTCAGCATTAAGAGGTTAGTGTTAGGACTGGTCAACCTGGTGTCAGGATAATGTGACTGGATGGGACATCATGCTACATGTCTGTGGCATGATGTCCCAGTGCTAGACATCACTGTAAACTGCCATACTGCAGACATCATAGCTATATGACTGAAATATTGTTAAAGCTACATTAAAAATCCAAATCACACACACACACATACACAACTGTCAGTGAGTCATGATTATTCACCAAGGGCAAATAAAGTATGGAATTTGTACAGATATGAACAATGTTTCATCCACAAGTAGAATGTATACAAATGTTTGATTTTCACTCATTTAGTGATACTGAATATGTTGATTTGATTTTCCGTAAGTGATACTGAATAATTTAGCAACAGAACATATAACTCGTGTCAAGTTGATGACCACAAAGTATTTTCAGTCCCACCACTGTCAGATGGTCAAGAAGCCACCATGCGTGTTGTACATCACTGCTTTTTGCATGTAGATGTGGCTACATTTCTGTGTTATAGTTGATTCAGAACAGAAATAGATATTTTTTGTAAAATAAGGTGGACATTCATTTAAAGAATTATGAATGTCAAAAATTATGTTTTCCATTTTTTTTGCTTTGCTGGTGGTAAAATATTGAGGTAACGATTTCATTGCAATTACTTTATGCTCATCCCACTAACAACATTGTATCTCACTTCTCTATGATGAACTCTACCTATGAAACTGCTTTTCATGCACCAAGTATGCTTTTAGCTTGATTCCCTTGCTATCTCTGATCACATCTGTCGATGATATGGATAAACCACTGAATAATGTTACTTAATACCTAAAGCCATTTTCAAATGGTCAATTACAATGAGTTGACATGTAACTATAACTGTTAGTTCATCTGCAGAGAGGATTTTCACATTCTACCCTCTTGATTTGATACAAAAAATATAATTTATGTTATAGTACAAAGCAGGTCTACATTTAATTGACTAACAATGCAATAACCACTTCTGCAAAGCTACAGATAAAAACATGGCACTTTTATTAGGTTTTGTCATGGAACTACATGTGGGCATTACTTTGAAGGTTGTCAGACACTTTTCATATTTGAATATAAGAGGGCATGTCACATTAAGGATGATTACACTTAAACTGAATTAAAAGATCAGACCTGAACAAACATTTCACTTCACAAGACTTTTGTAATTGACATTTATTTCCTCAATTGTTAAACCAGTAGTAGAAATATGCCTCTGTTTATTAAAGTTGTAAATTTCATGATGTCAGTTCAGAGTGTACAGTTACTAACCACTGCTTTCTGACAGAAAAATGACTGATACATCAGGGTTTCATTCATCAGTTTTGATGACGATTTTATTAAGGTTCAGTAAATATGGGCATATTTTTAAAAATTTCTAGAAAAAAATACCTCCCCACCCACTTCCCAGTTGGAATATTGCTATCCAGCATCAGTGCATAATGAAGGTTTACTTTTTCAAGCTGAAGTCAGAATGGCTTGTTGTGAATTTTGCTGTAAATTTCAAACAGTAAAACAACCATTGAAAGTTTCTTTACCTCAACAGCAAGGTGTAAAAGTTATGTTTATACTGAAACATTAAGCATAACTTTAAAATGTCCTTTAAACACATTTTAGTGTAAAAAGAATTGTGGTTGAAATGGCTAAGGTAACGTCAGTTCACAGTATCAGAATCATGTACTTAAGATAGTTTGTGCAATGATACAAATGTGAACAGGTCAAAATTTAAAGTCCACTCTTTTTGCACAAGATTAATTTAGACAGACAAAAGTTATCATAGTCATCAATTCAGCTGTGACTGGTAATTGATAGACCTTTCAAAAATAATGAGAATATGAATTTTTTAAAATGACAATTGCACCAGTGTTGTTTTTCTTTCTTAAATACTGAAATTGGACTGCCTAATCTGTTGATTTAGCAAGATCAATTTGTGCTGAACATCTTTGCAGGACAATTGAATTCAGCTGCTGCTCATTTTGGTATGTAAATGTATTGCAGCTAATTGTGAAAGATGCCAGATCCATTCTGTATTGGATTTTTTCAGGAATATAGGCACAGTCTGATGATAAGAAAAGAAATGGAATAACTTTCGATTTGTACATTCTCAAGCATCTGATTATCAACAGCCTTGAAATCCTTATTTAGGTTGTAAAGACTACAGATTTGGTAATTATTTCAGACACAGAGAACACCATTGCGTGTATTGTATTGTGTCTGTTTTCACTCTATAGCCCTAGGTTATTCCCAGAGCATTACATAATCACCGAGTAAGTGTTGGTCTTATGGACACGGGCACATAAATTAGATAAGATTTATTTAACATCGGCATGATTTAAAACAACAATTCAACGTAAGCTGTAATGAGCTTTTTACCAACATTACATAAAACTAATAAGGCATTACAACAAACATGATTAGCAAGGCATCCAAACACATCATAATACATAAATATAAATTGGACAAAACACAATGTGCATAACTTAAGACACTAGCAAGCAACGAATTTTATAAGTCCATGAGTAAAATTGAGTTTAGTATCTAGGCTAATTGTTTAAAAATGCATTAATTTAGAACTATTACTGAAAAAGATTACTAGCCAAAATTTAATATTTAAAATAAATGCAGAAGCACTTAAATTAGGGCTAAAAAAGCATGCAACAATTCAGCATACGCCATACTTAAAAAGAAAGGTGCTAACAGTAGGGCACTTGATTATTACATAAGACTGGAGCAGATAAACAAACAAAAATGCTAACACACACATTAGCTGTCATCATGCCTGGGGGTTATTTTTTACAGATGTTACATTTGCAGTCTTTACCATTCCAGGACAGACTTAAAGATCTAAATGAATTAAAGTTTGATTGCTCGCTAAAGTGGGGCAGCTGCATATCAACAAGATTTTTTTGCATAATGTTGAGGTTTTAATTCTTGAAACATTGAACATATTTCAGTATGTAAAATTACATTTATTGTGTTGAAAACTTATTCAAACATTTGGGATCACACACTTGTTCAGTTATCTGAAAGTCTCTGGAGCCACAGCCCAAAGTCTGTGCATCTTAAGAGTTGGCGTTTTTGCCCTAAGTAAAAGTTCATGATAGCTGCTTGTGAAATCATCATACACAAGTCTCAGAGCACACTTTTGTATTTTTTCAAGTTCAGTAGTGTTCATATCACTGCAGAAATGCCAGGCAAAGGGACAGAAATTGAAATTGGAGAGGATAAATGTATACAAGATTGTTAGTTTCTTGAGTCTTGTTAACTTATAACCAATATGTTTCAAGACAGATAGTTGCCTTGAAGCTTTCCCGCAGAGATTTTTTACATGTGAATTGAATTTCAGTTGATAGTCAGTGTCAGTTCCAAGTAGTTTGACAATTTCTTCACAATTTATGACAGCACTGCTTATGTTAATGTTAAGTACCGGCTTCATCCTGGATGTCCTTTTACCAACATCTGTTGCTTGAAACTTTTCTGGGTTGGCTTGCATTTCGTTAGCAATGAAACAGTCAATCAGAATGCTTGACTCTGCTTCAAGTGTGTTAATCAGAGTGTTAAAATCCAATGAGGAAATGGACCAAGTGTTATCACCGGCATAGTTATATAAAGAGCCATGTCTAAAAATAGAACATATCATTGATAAAAACATTAAAAAGTAATGGTCCAAGGATTGATCCCTGAGGAACCCCTTTTTGAATTTCAGACCAACTACTCAGGATAACCTGCAACATAATTTGCTGCTTGTGATTTTACAGCTCAGTAAGAGCCCTACTGAGTCATCTGACAAACCATGAGCATTTAACTTGCAAATTAGAGTATGTGAGGGAGGGAGTCAAAAGCTTTGGATAAGTCCATCAGGACTGCATCTACATATTTGTTTTCATCAAGAGCCTTCCTCCAGTCTTTAAGCAAGTGTAACAGTAGTCAGGCATCCATGACCTTTACAAAAAGCAACAAAACATTTGTTAAAAATGTTCTCAGAAAATGATGCTAACTGGGTCTCAATTGATTTCTCAAACAGTTTGGATATGATGGATAAGATACTGACAGGTCTGTAGTAACATTTATCAAAAGTATTGTTCTTTTTGAAAATTGGGACTACTTGAGCTTCCATCAGACAATCAGGAAAAATATTTGATTGTATAGTTTTGTTAATAAAATCTGTAAATGTCCTACAAGGATTGGTTCCCCAGCTTGTAACAGTTTAACAGAAACACAATTTCCTCCTGTAGCTTTTGGGGGAATTTAAACATGTGATCATTTTATGCAGTTCTTCATTGTTAACTTTCTTAAATTCCAAAAATGTGCCTTTGGTACTGTTGTTACCATATACCATATTTTAAAAGAATGATGGTCATTGATTGGCTCCAAAAAAAAAAATTTCTGAAGAAGCCAGTGTATGGGTAAGTTGTACATAATAGCTGGCTTGAAACTAAAAGACCATTTTCATTGCATCACTGTCTCTGCATAGTGAAACACTGGCTGTCATCAAGGAGATTTCACAAGACTTGATTTTATAGTGGGTACCTACAAGACAATTTTTGTAATAGTTAGGTGCGTGACATATCGTTTTCATCATTATAAGTTTCCTCATGGATCAATCGTTCATCGACTGTACACATCTTGATAGTCTTTAACACGAAAGTATGGTAATTTGGCTAGACATTAACATTACAGCATATTATCTGTGTCTAATAGCAACAGATACAGCCAGTGGAAAAGGACCTGGATAAAATGTGACCAACCTATTTCTCACACTTCATATAGGTTAGGGTAATATTTAAGTTTAGGAATAAATTGTCTGTGGTGCAGATTTCATAGACTTTCACTGGATGTACCAATTTTTAGTCCTGCTGGATTTTTAAAATGGGTATCTTGGGATTGCTTCATAAAATGCCATGTAATTCATTTTCTCATCAGTGCTGTTAATAATGCCTGTCTCAAAAACTCTATCTATTAGAGCACATAAATAAAAGGATTAACAAGTCTTGGCTTTCAGAAGTGGACATAGATGATTACAATTATTAAAGGTTAGGGAAGAAAGATGCTCCATTTTAAAGTTTATCTAAAAATATTGGATTTCTCCCAATTGTGTCAAACAGTATGTGTATATCCCAGGTACCAGAACACTAAATGAGGTTACATTATCACGACCTGTTAAATTTCATATCTTGCTTCTGTACCCTGACAATTTATGAAATTTGCTTTCTCATTTTGCTACATTTTCATTCCTTTGATCAAATGTTTGACTTATTGTAATCAGATTGAATCTCTTCTATCATATGATGACACAAGTTGTCAAGGAAACATCTTTCTTTGGTACTGATACACTGCTCAATTAACACCACGAGTTACAATTTAGTCTCTTTAAAGTGATGAAAATTGGAGTCCCTGAAAAAGGAAATTTGATTTCCAAGATTTACTTTCCTTTTCTATGGCAATAACGGCACACGCACTCCTTTTATATAATATTTGACAGACATGCTCATGTAAAGAGGAAAAACTGATTATGTATAAGCACCTTTAATACATTCAGGAATTAAGATAATGCTTTATATTATTGGGAGAGTGTATCTGGACCAGACTTTATTGTGGGACTTGCATTGGAATTTCTCTCAAAACAGGCTGGCAGCATATCATCGTCATCATTTTAAATGCTTCCTCATAGAATTTAAGTGTGTTTTGACAGTCTTACTACAAATGTATAGTAATTTAGCCAAATATTAATATTACATGTACTACATGTGTTAATTTAATTGCACCACTCCCTCGATAAATTGTGCACAACAGGTTCCAAAAATAGACTGCACTGTAAGTGAGGGCATGAGTTATTGAGGGACCTCAAAAAAATAAGGAATGGTATCACCGCAGAACATTGAGAAAACCTCGAGTGGGGTGTAGGGCATCTGAACTGTTTAATGGCTAAATGCTTATTTTATAATCATGTTGGGAGTAATTGTCACTTAATTCGGTTCTCAAGGAAATGCTCTCAGGTATAGCTGTTATGGTAGATAAGCATATTTCATGTTTCTTAGTACATGAGGGCACATCACATTTATGATGATTATATTTAAACTGAACTAAAAGATAGAAAACATGAATTTCACTCAATAAAACTTTTTTACTTGGTATTTATTTATTAAAGTGCTGCTTCCAATAGGTGTTAGTGACATTTTCATTTATCAAAATTTCTTTGAATTGTTAAGGTGTACTATATATGTCGTTTGAAAAGAAAATCTAACAAAATATATGACTTCTTATTAAAAGTTGAATTCCAGGTTGTATCTACCAGTTTCGACAACAAAACAAACAATATATCAAGATTTCAGTTACCAATTTTGATCATGATTTTCTTCATGTTCAACAAATAGGGGTCAATTTTGGGGTATTGTTAAAAAAATGGGATCCATACGTGATCTCTCATTTTAAGTGGGTTGGGTTGACAATTTGTCAGGATGCGAGTTATCAAGGGAGTGGTGTAGTTGCCTGTGTCCTTTATGGTATTCATTTTATTTTAAAAATGATACTTGAATCAAAATTTCATTAGGTTTTCAAAGAAGAGGGGTGAGTTAATTTTGCTGAATCAGGAAAGAAAGACGGGGACTAAAATAATATTTAAGCTTTTGAGTTGGTTTGGTCTTCTGAGGATTTGGAATTGAGAGACTTCAGCCTACGTTGAATGATTTGCATTTCAATTTGTCCACATCCAAAGAGAACTGCCACTGATTAAAATAAATCTGCCTATATTATTGCATGCCACATGCCATGCATTGGGTGGTGTGGTATCTTTCTGTCTGTGTATTTAACCAACAATTATGCTTACAGCTGGAAACCAGGGCATCGTAGATCCCGCAGTACTCAAAGCTTTGGTGGACTTGACATTATGGCCAGGTAACAGGGACTGGTACAAGAACATGCCAGAATTTAAAAAAAAAACATAACTCTCTTTGACCACCCTGATAAAATAGTCATGTTTTTGAAAAGTATTTTTATGCTACAAGTGCAAATCAAAATTTATGCCCAGGGCTCGAAGAATCTTTTAACTTTTTGACTAGAACTGGAGACTTTCATTAAATTGGTGTACATTTTTCAACTTTTCTGTCATGTATAAAGTTATGGTCAAGCTGCACAAAATGTTTTGTCCAGTAAAATGTTTTGCCCTGTCTCAAAACAGTGGGCATTCTATATTTCAGCCACAGATTTCTGTTTGTGTGACCATAGATAAGTGATATTGATAAGTGAAACTATTTTCAGAAAAATAATGATGCACTTTACATGTAAAAACAAATAATTGGAGCTTCTTTCATTTTGAAGAACTGCTGCAGTTCAGTTAGTTAAGCTTTGGACTCGTGATTCAGGATTGCAGTTTAGATACCTGACCTGGCTAATCCTGGTTTTCTGCCTTGATGTATCCTTAGGAAAGAGTAGGTAACTTCCATTTCCTCTACATGATATCTCCAGATAAAGTGATGAATGTACCAGTAAACCAACCAAGAAACCAACGAACTAACCATCTTTGATTTGATCATGAACAACATCAATCCAGCAAACAAGTTTTCACTGATAATAAAATCCAAGGACAATGACAGTGGAAATCTTATGGACTATTTTACCAGGGTGATTTTCTCTACATATTTCAGTATCTAACATCTAACTGGCTTTGCCTTTGAGGCCAAAAAAGCAGCACGTTTGACCTGTCTGAAATTGTCATTATAGACTGCCATAGCATTCTTTCAATGTTTGACACTTAACACTTTTATAATTGAACCTGTGTGAAGGAATGTATGGATTCTTACATATTTTTGTTTCAAGTCCTATTGCCTTCAGTGCAGTGATTGATTAGGACCTCCAGATTATCAAATTCATTACTTTGTTGATGATCACTACCAGTCAGTGTAAGGCATGTACAGTTTTCTATCATCACCCAATTTCAAATTACGGAATTTCACAGGATGATTGTGTACAAGTTTTTTGGGGTTTTAAGAAAACACCTTTTATCTCACCTTTGCATAGTGAGACGTTTTAAAGAAAAACTCCTGTTTGTCTCACCTTTACATAGTGAGACGTTTTAAAGAAAAGCTCCTTTTTGTCTCACCTTTGCATAGGGAGACATTTTAAAGAAAAACTCCTTTTTTGTCTGACCTTTGTGTAATGATACTTATTTAAAGAAAACTTAGTCTTTCTCATCATTATATAGTGAGACTATTTTGAGGCTAATCCTTTTTGCACACTAAACATAGGTTTCATTTTCCAGCAGGAATGGCAGTGACATCATTGTTGTCATCAACAGTTTTAAGATTCTGGGATAAAGCTTTTTGAAGGTCATTACTTTTACAACAGTTGCAGCATTCATTTGAAACTTTTCTATGTTGTTTCTGTGGGCCAAAAGTTTATAACCAGATATGCTGTGTAAGAACAAAGCTTAATTATTATGATGACATTCACAGGTGATGCATTGTATTAATTGGAACTCTTATTTGTAGGTAATTAAAGACATATTCCACAGAAACCATAGTCTCACCTGCATTTGAGAACTGAGCTAGCACAGTAGTCAGTGAATTGGACTTGTGATTAGAACATGTGATTTCTATTCCCACCATCATGTCAGCCTAGATCAGCTACCGTGGTATGTCCTTGGGCAAGGTACTCTACTTGCCTGATAACAGTGTAGCATAGTATAACCTTCCAAAGTATGCTCTTCTGTAAAACACAAAAATGAAATGAAACCAAACCAAACCTGCAGGAACATTTTCTTGTATGCCCTTTTTTCTGACTTGCTAAAACTTGAATACAAAATTTTAACACAAACTTGAGCATTGGTATGACTGCCAGAAAGTAATACCTTTGTTTCACCATGGTAATGGAGGTGAGACAAGAAGGATCAGTGTGGTGATAGATTACATAAGAAAAACAATCATACCTGGTTTGTGAAATTCACATATTTGACAGAACACAAAAAAAATTTCAAAGGATACAAATATTAAGGTTTTATATTAGGGTTAAAAATTCTCCCATTATTCATGGCATCTGTTAAATGTAGCAAAACTGTATTTTTTCAATATATAATACATCAGATTTGAAACATTAAGACAGTCAGAATTCCCAGGGTCCCCTTAACACAGGTTCTAATATGTTATTAACCATATCACTCTGGATAATCTTCTAGATAAACAGATTTTTGCTTTATTCTGCTTTCAGCTTTTGCTATTGTTGCTTTTTCTCTTTTGTCATATTTTTTATCCTGAAATGGAGGCTTGTATCACAGCTTTGATACCTTTCTTATTGTTCATATGAATTTGATTTTAAATAGTCAATGAAATATATTTTTTAATCAGAATATGTTTACATTCCCATCAGGACATATTCATGGAGAAAGTGTCATCTGTACAATCTGTATTTAAGTAAACAAAACTTATTTTGGTTTGATATTCATGTCTGATTACAGCTTCACATTGATTTACAACTATGTTCAAACGGTTATTGGTACTTGCTTAATAAAATACTGCTATATTTCTTTTTCTGCTATCGAAGCAGTGTAGTGTTAGATGACTCCGTGCTGTAGGTAAATTGTAAGTTCATACATGTATGCATAGATACATTTCTTTACTTTGAGAAAAATAGCAACATATTTAGCTTTTTATGTTTAAAAGTGTGTTAGGAACACTGCATCTCTGAAGCCTTGAATGTTTATCTTGTCAATATTAGCAAACAACAAGGCATAGGTACCATTTTTCTGGTGGCAGTGGCAACAGCAACAGTAAATCTGGAAGTTAAGATTCTTTCTGAAGATTTTGTGTGTAAGGGTTTACACATCAGTTTTTGTGGTTGTACATTAGAGAGTGATGCTGATATGAGACTGTATTCCATGAAACCTTTGCCGCTGCCTGATGTAATTGAAAGGCGTCCAGTTCTGAAAATGTCAGTTGTGTTCAGAGTTTGAATTGGCAGTTGTGGACTGCCAACTGCTTTGTTTTTTAACTTGACCAAAAACTATGAAACCGATATTTATCAAACATAAATAGACAGGTGAAATTTTTCGTTTATAATCGAATGTGGTTGAAAACAATGCAAGTAGCAGTCTTAACATAATACTCCCAAGTCCAACTGGAAACTACACAGATCTGCTGTTGCTTAAAGCAGCAGCCAATCTAGGTTTATGCAGTTTGTTAGGAGTAATCAGAACAAACAACATAGACCCTGATCTACTGGTGCATTATGTGACAGTGGATTAGTGTCTACATTGTTTGCAGTTTGTCTCTACTTTTAAGCAAGTATATATGGTACTTTGCTGTGTCTGAAGATGTTCTGAATCCAAAATACATTATTGTCAGCTTTCAGTGTATGAATAGATCAGGAAAGACCTTGTTTGAAATATCTTGTGAAATTCATTGACCTAAGGAAATAGAATATAGTCAGCATAATTTGTAATAGCATGAGCTATTTCAGTTTTATGCAAAATGTAAATATTGAAAACAAGGTTGGAATGTTACACTGCTAGAGGAATGCCTCCAAGAAAATGAAATGTCTACTTCTATTAGTCCGACTTAATATAAATAAAGATCAAACTATATCTAAATTTCCAGCCATTTAGATTGCTAGCACGTTTTTGTCACTTAACATACATTAAAATGTACCATACAGCATTTTTTAAACTGGGAGACAGAAATCCTCACAATAGCAATGATTTTTTGTATGTTCCTTCTTTGTCTGCCACTATACTTATAAGTTGTGTCAAGTGCAAATAACTGCTCCGATGGCCTAGTGGTTAGAGCATTCATCTTGGATGCGGGAGGTCGCGGATTCAAATCCCAGCTGAGTCATACCAAAGACTTATAAAAATGGTACTAACAGCTGCCTCACTAGGCACTCAGCATTAAGAGGTTACTGTTAGGACTGGTCAGCCTGGTGTCAGGATAATGTGACTAGATGGAACATGATGCTACATGTCTGTGGCATGATGCCTGAGTGCTAAACATCACTATAAACTACCACATTGCAGACATCATAGTGATATGACTGAAGAATTGTTAAAGCTACATTAAAAATCCAAATTACACACACACACTCAAGTGCAAACAACACAGACCCTGAACTGCCATCTTATAATGCACCATCAGTTCAGGATTGGTATTGTTTGTCCTACATATTACTCCAGACAAACTACATAGACCCAGATCTTCTGGGGCATTATATGATTGCAGATATGGGTCTGTGCAGTATGTCATTGGATTTGTTTTAAGAGAGTATATACAGTATTATGCATATGTGTCATTCCAAAACTAATTAATGTAAATTTGCAGCTTTTCATCAGGTTGGTAAACCACAGAAATAAAGAGGCAATCAACAATAATCTTTTGTTTTTCAAAAATATGAAAATATAATTTGTCAAAATGGTGAAAATTGTTACCTTTAGAAATAAATGAATTCACAGTAAGTGTTGCAGAAAATCAACTTTTAAGTTTTATGATGGTGCAGATATGTTCTATGTACATATGTTTTGTGGGGGGTTATTTGTGTCTGATATGGGCAGGTAATTATTTCCTAATTGTGTTTGAGTAATTTTGGTGATTTTCACATGTTCTTTGTTTGCATTTTAACTCCTCTATAAATTTCTTGATTTAATAAATTGGTTGAAAATAGAAGAAAGGTATTATAGCATTCATCTTGCATTGCTAGTTATATTTTTTTAAGTTGGTATGTGGTGGCCATAGGCTCAAAAATGGGACATATGAAAATATAGTAGCTAGTCTAGGATTGTTTGTGGATTTCCTTTATTATTGCCATAGCGTCTGTGGATTTCTCTTGTTATAGCAGAAACACTGGATTTTCCTTGTTATGGCAAAAACACTGGCTTTCCCTTATTACAGCAAAAGCCCTGGATTTCCCTTGTTGCAGCAAATACCTCATGGAACACCCCTGTTAAATAAAAAAATCCATGGATTTCCTGTAAGCAATAATTGTGTGAATTTCTTTTGTTATAGCAAACACATCATACACAGTGTAGAAAAGTATACGCAGTGAATGAGACAATCGTGTTTGTGCAACCAGTCCTGTAGTTTTTGATGGATCGCCATGAAACTTTCATAGACTGGGTCATCCTATGGTCTGAAAGTTGGTATTGAAAATGCCATGTTTTTATTATCCTTATTTTGAATCTTGTTTAATGTTGATGTCTTTGTCATTGTTGCCTTTGATAGCTGAAATATATTCTTTTTAGTGGGTAATTTTATTTATAAAATATGCCTCAGCAGACACTCTTTTTTTCTAAGGATAAAATTCTTTCATTCCATTAACTTCTTTTTTGACAGTTTTAACTGTAAAGAATCTTATAACTGCACTATTACATTGACTTAAGCCAACTTTACAGTATTATTTGAAAAACCACCATTATCTCTTCATTCCTAAATTTACATGGTAGAAGTAAGCCTAGTTGCAATTCAGAGGGCCAGAATGTATCATTATTAGCAGTGTAATAAGCAGCTGAGAATGCAAGACACATAGCAAATTGCTTCTTTAACTTGCACAAATACATAGTGTTTATATTCATGTTTAAGTCACATAGTTCAGCTGCAAACTACACAGACTCTGATCTGCCTTAACATAATATGCTGACAGATCAGAGTCTATTTATTTGTTCTACTGATAACTCATAAGAACCTGCATAGACCCAGATCTGTAAATGCATTATGCAATGGCAGATCTGGGTGTATGCAGTTGGATTTGACTTGTATGCCAGTATATATTGTATTTACAGCTGGGGCAAGCAGTGTCCGTTTTCTTTGTCTAAGGACATACCAGTGTTTATTCACATACCAGGGTTTATTCAGAGATTTGTACTCAAGGTTTGCTGAACTCAAGTTCACAGTGCTCATCCCTGTGCCTCTTTTATATCTTAGTAACCTAAACATGTGTACTACGTTTGTCTTCATTATTGTGGGCCCAGAGTGGCCAAGTGGTCTGTGTGGGTTGGAGTCTCTGGCTCAGCTAATGTGGGTATGTGAGAAAGCTTGCCAGTAGCTTCTCGTGGGTCAGTGGTTCTTTCTGGGGTTTTCCCAGGTTCTTCCTCCACCATTTATACTGGCCACCATGTATAGCCTATCTTGTGCTGAAAAATGGCATTAAGCCTTACAACAACAAGAACAGCCACATTATTGTGGGATAATAAAACAATGAAAATACATGTATGTTACTTGATCCATATTGGTAAATGACATCACTGTGGTATTATGTTTGTTCATTAAGATAGAAATGCACTTTTGTTTCTAAAGTGATCATAAAGGGATTAGTATATGTTTTTAGTGCTCTTCTTCGAAAATATAATAATTTGTTTTTAAAGATGGGGGTGGATCTGTTCTGTGTCAGTAAAAAATGAAACTCATGGACCATATCAATATTGGTCAATGAGGCATAATTAAACCTATCATCAGAGCCGATATAACCATGCCTTAATGTTGGCATACTACATACAAAATCATTTAACAAATAAACCAATATGTACTACTATGAATTCTAGGTATGGGCGGAAAATTTCACAAAAATGGA
This sequence comes from Megalonaias nervosa, assembly GCA_016617855.1. Classification (NCBI taxonomy): domain Eukaryota; kingdom Metazoa; phylum Mollusca; class Bivalvia; order Unionida; family Unionidae; genus Megalonaias; species Megalonaias nervosa. Next base: position 129,525 of record JAECUM010001498.1, read on the forward strand.
CTGAAACATAGTGATGTTTGAACTGGTATATGTTGCACAGTGCTAATAATTGACACAACAGACTAGACTTGACTTAACTAGACTTGACAGGATTGGACTAGAATATTTGTCAGGCTTAACATTGTGCCTCTGGTAACATTATGCATAATTCCTTTTCTAGTGATAGTATTGGTCAGTGGGTATTGATGTGTTTTAATTTGACTGACATCTGGTAGTGGGTATTGATGTTTTTTAATTGACAGACATCTGGTAGTGGGTATTGATATTTTTTAATTTGACATCTGATAGTGGGTATTGATGTTTTTTTAATTGGCTGACATCTGATAGTGGGTATTGATGTTTTTTAATTTGACTGACATCTGGTAGTGGGTTAATTTTTCAAGGCCATGTTCTGCTCAGTTACCATATGTATTTCTGTCAATTAAGTGAAATTATGTTTCTTTATAAATTTCTTCTGTCCATAAGACAGTTTAGGTCTGTAGTGATAATGACTTTATGTCACCTCATAAATGGTCTGATCAGTGAGGCAGTATAAATACGTACATGCCAGTGACCATGTGTCACTGTATCAAGGATTCTGTCCATGAGACAGTACAAATCAGTATGTCACAATTACTATATGTCACCTAATAAAGGGTAATGTCCATGAGATCATGCAGATCAGTATGTGACAGTGACTCTGTGTCACTGTACATAGAGTTCTGTCCGTAAGTGACAATATGTGACAATTACTATATATAACATTATAAAGGATTATATCCATGAGATTGTGCAAATCAGTTTGTGCGTGACATTTTGTCACTGTATAAAGGGTTCTCTCCATGAGAGAGAAGAAATCAGTATGTGACAATTACTATATGTCACCTAATAAAGGGTAATGTCCATGAGATCATGCAAATCAGTATGTGACATGGACCATGTGTCAAATCACCATGTGCCAGTGACTGTGACTGTATGACTGTTCTGTCCATGAGATTGTACAAATCAGTACGTGACAATTATTATATGTCACCTTATAAAAGGTTATGTCCATGAGACTATGCAAATCAGTATGTGACATTGACCATGTCATCTTATAAAGGGTTCTTTCCATGAAATCTTGTAAATATGTATGCGAAACTTCATTAGAAAATGTTGATGTTTTATCATTTTATGCAACAGGCTGACAAAGGGCATAAATGCCATCTTAGGTTCAGAATAACCTACTAGGTATTTCATCAAAGATGTAACCCTAATGTCATTGACTGTATACTCCTTACACTTGTGTATCGTTGCTTCACACTTGCCATGCAAATTCATTCACTACCAAATATAAAACACATTTGTAACGCCATCAAATTGCACAGAATATATTCTTTTGTTGCTTTTTATGCATCTGTGCTTAGACTGAGAATTAAAACAAATCATACTTTCTGTGCACCAAAAATTTATTGCTATCATCAAACCTTAAAAATAACAATAGAATTTGAATGTAAGAAAAGTTCTTTTTTCAAGTGGACCCCAGAAAAACCTTGGATGTGGGTCAAATGGTGAAAATAATTGATCCAGTATTTATAATAGATGGTAAATTTCATGATAATTTGCACATTGCTGAAGACCTTTTAAGTCCAACATAGATGCAAGGTCATTTTACAGTTGATTCCCTGGGACTGATGAAAACCCATGATGTCCACAACTTCCAAGTCTCCAAACTTAAACATATTCCTTTAACATGTAATTTGCTGCTTAGTGCTTTCTTTCTACAACATCAATATCTGGGAGTTTTAGAGATGAAATCATTGAGACAATATTTGGTGCTGATTGCTTTTATATTAAGACACAACCCTAGAATGATATTTTTTGGTAAATGATCATCATATTTTTTCAGCACAGTTTAATTTTGGCACTCACCAATTTTCCAGGTATATAAAAATGAAGAAAGTACTACTCAGCAAATATGCTTTTGGCTTATTGTAGGTGTTCTTATACAAGTCGGATCCAACTGCAAAAAACATAGACCCAGATCTGCTGTCACATAATGTAATTGCAGTCAGGGTCTGTGTTGTTTGTTCTACTGAGTACTCCTTACAAACTGCATTGACACAGATCTGCTGACCAGTGCATTATGTAATGGCAGATCTGAGTCTAAGCAGTTTACAGTTGGACCCAACTTATAAGCAGTTTACAGTTGGACCCAACTTATAAGCAGTTTACAGTTGGACCCAACTTATAAGCAGTTTACAGTTGGACCCAACTTATAAGCAGCTTACAGTTGGACCCAACTTATAAGCAGTTTACAGTTGGACCCAACTTATAAGCAGCTTACAGTTGGACCCAACTTATAAACAGATGTATACAGTATGTAGACTATATAGAATGTACCTATTCTAGGCCAAAGTCCTTCCGGAAGCGTGCTCAATCTGATGGTAAAATGAATCAACCCAAGTAAGTACTTGACGGCAAAGATAGTCACATTTAGCAATGTTGCAGACTAATTGTATTGTGTTATTTTATTCCAGTCATTGGATAAATTTATTTTGGTTGCCAAACAACTTATTGTATTTATGTAATGTGATGCATTTAACCTAACATGTTTGCCCACACTGATGGAATTGTAGAACATTGACCCTAATCCCATGTACTTCTAGACTGGCCAACCTGCTTGCTATGGTGTCTAGACTGTTGGAATTGTGGAACATTGAATCTAATTCCATGTATTAGCCAACCTGCTTGCTGTAATGTCTTTCAATAATGTGCATATTTATTTGCATATTTAAATACTGTCTAGTCTCATTTATCTAATTTCCATTTTTCTGACATGTTACCTTAATAAGATTCTATGAATGGGAGGCTATGGCCTTGAAAAGACACCATGAATTGAATGACTTTGGCCTTAATAAGGTACCATGAAGGAAGCGGATGGCTGTGGTCTTAAAATACTATAAATTTAATGTCTGTGGCCTTGATAAGATACTATCAATGGGATGGATGTTACCTTAGTAAGATACAATGAAATGAATGGCTGTTGCCTTAACAAGATACAATGAATTGTATGGGTTGTCTTAAAAAGATACTATCAATGGGATGGATGTTGCTTTAGTAAGATACAATGAATTGGATGGCAGTTGCCTTTATAAGTTATGATGAAATAGATGGATGTTTCCTTAATAAGATAAAATGAATTGGATGGCTGTTGCCTTTATAAGTTATGATGAAATAGATGGATGTTCCCTTAAAAAGATAAAATGAATTGGATGGATGTTGCACTAATAAGTTACAGTGAAATGGATGGCTGTTCCTTAATAAGATACAATAAATTGGGTGGTTGTTGTCTTAATAAGATACTGTGTATTGTATGGGTTATCTTAATAAGATAATATGAATTGGATGGTTGTTGTCTTAATAAAATACAGTGAACTGAATGGCTGTTATCTTAATAAGATACAATGAAATGGATGGCTGTTGCCTTATTAAAATACAATGAATTAGATAGCTTTTGCCTTAATAAGATAATGATTAAGTGGTTTTTTACCTTAATGAGATACAATGAATTGGATAGCTTTTGCCTTAATAAGATACAGTAAATTGGATGGCTGTTGTCTTAATAATATACAATGAATTGGATGGCTGTTGTCTTAATAAGATACTGTGAATTGGATAGATGTTGCCTTAATAGGATACAGTGAATTGGATGACTGTTGCCATAATACGATATAGTGAATTGGATGGCTGTTGTCTTAATAAGATACAATGAATTGGATAGATATTGCCTTAATAGGATACAGTGAATTGGATGACTGTTGCCATAATAAGATACAGTAAATTGGATGGCTGTTGTCTTAATAATATACAATGAATTGGATGACTGTTGTCTTAATAAGATACTGTGAATTGTATGGGTTGGCTTAATATGATACAGTAAATTAGATGGCTGTTGCCTTAATAAGATACAGTAAATTGTATGGGTTGTCTTAATACGATACAGGAAATTGGATGGCTGTTGCCTTAATAAGATATAGTAAATTAGATGGCTGTTGCCCTAATATGATACAGTGAATTGGACAACTGTTGTCTTGATAAGATACAGTGAATTGAATGGCTATGGCATTGATAAGATATGGTGAATTAGATGGTTGTTGCCTTAATAAGATACCATGAATGGGAAGGTTGTTGCCTTAATCAAATAGCATGAACTAGGTGGCAGTCACCTTAAAAAGATGCCATGCATGAGATGACTGTTGCATTTAGATGCAATGAATTATGTCACTATTGCTATAATAGAATGCCATGAATGGAATGCCTCCTGCCATAATTAACCGTGAATGGAATGCCTCCTGCCATAATTAACCATGAATGGAATGCCTCCTGCCATAATTAACCATGAATGGGATGGATGTTGCCATAATTAACCATGAATGGAATGCCTTTTGCCATAATTAACCATGAATGGAATGCCTCTTGCCATAATTAACTATGAATGGGATGGATGTTGCCATAATTAACCATGAATGGAATGCCTTTTGCTATAATTAACCATGAATGGAATGCCTCTTGCCATAATTAACCATGAATGGAATGCCTCTTGCCATAATCAACCATGAATGGAATGCCTCTTGCCATAATTAACCATGAATGGGATGCCTCTTACCATATTTAACCATGAATGGGATGGATGTTGTCATAATTAACCAAGAATGGGATGGCTGTTGTTATAATTGACCAAGAATGGGATGATTGTTGTCATACTAAACCATGAATGTATGGCTTTTGCAAAAATAAACCATGACTGGAATAATTGTTGCCAAGATAAACCTAGATAATAAAGCAGTTGCATTAATCAGATATTATATTGAGTGGGATGATTCCAAGGTTTTAGGATTGGGCATATTGTGATACACTGTATGTCTGTCTGTCTGTCTGTTCATTCAACTATCCATCCATATCTTTATCAACTAGTCTCCATCTAAACAAAAAATTCCAGTAATAACAATAATCTGGAAAACAGTTTTGTGAAAATTTAAATTGCATAAAAAATACCACAATAGATGAAACATCATTACCATATATACTCGCAAATTAGTCGAGTCCAACTGCAAACTGCACAGACCCAGATCTGCCATCACATAATGCACTGGCAGATCTGGATCTGCAGTTTGTTAGGAATAATTAGTAGAACAAACAACCTAGACCCTGATCTGCAGTTGCATTATGCCATGGCAGATCAGGATCGTTGTTGTGCAGTTTGACTCAACTTATAAGCAAGTATGCATGGTAAGAAAAGTAAAAGCCCAGAATCACTATCAACTGCAATAGGGTGGGGAGGGGGTGGAGTAGATTGTCAAAAATGATATGTTTTGGGTCAGACAATTTATAATAAAAAGCACAGGAATTTTCAGTGACTCCAACAGTAATGTTTATTTACTATCTTGAATGAGCACAGCTGGCATAAGATTTATGAGACTAGACTTTATTATATTTTATATTGACTGTGTAATAGCATGTCTGCCATTATTGAGATCTTTGCATGACTTGAAAATTTATTAATGTTGATTCAAAATTAATTACCAAGTTACAGAATTGGGGGGAGGGGATAGATTGCATCAATATTGCTTCGAAAATGTAGTATCTGCTGAGGAGAGGTTATTTTGCTTAATGTACTTTGTTCTACAAATTTGCAAGTATAGTTATCACCAAAATGGGCCACTTATTAACGTGTTTTGAAAAAGAACTATATTAGGCACACAAAAAAATATGTGTGTTTCTGGTTGGCTGATTATCTGTGGGGGATTTTTGCTGAACCTAGAACTTCCCCTCTCCCCCCAACACCAACCTGGTATAGAAAAAAAATTTAAAAAACATAGAAATTACTGAAAAATTGATTTGTGCATCGAATTAAGCTGGTTTAGCCCAGTACTTTAAGTGCTTACTTTATATATACTAATCATTATAATATATATAATGTTTTTTTTAAAAAAAAGAAAAAATATTCCCAAAATTGATTTGTGCATCTAATTGAGCTGGTTTAGCCCAGTACTTGAAGTGCTTAGTACATTTTATATATATATATATATATATATATATATATATATATATATATATATATATATATATATATATATATATATATATACTAATCATTATAATACATATGATGTTTAACCCAACAAAAGAAACCTACTTACGTACCTTAATTTTAAAAACAGTGCAATAGGAATCTCATATTGGGAGGATGGGCCTAAGATGGATTCATATAAAAAACATAAACTGAGTATATTACTCCTTTCCTATAGAGTACCTCAGTATAAAGTAATCCCTATTTATTGCCTTGTATGTTCACAAATTCCATTTCATTATGTAATAGTAGTATTATAAAATGTATATTGTATAAGGGACCAACCAATGTATAATGTATAAGGGACCAACCATTTAATTTTCAGGGTGGTAGGGGTTTTTTTTAAAAAAATGTTTGGGGTTTCTTATATTTTGAAAACTTATTCTTGCTTTGATTTATAAAGGATAGAAAAACAAGTATCCTTCCTTTATACGTTATACTTTACATTTACCATATATACTCACTTGTAAGACTGATCCAGCTGCAAACAACATGGACCCTGGTCCGCCATCACTTAATGCTCCATCAGGTCAGAGTCTGTGTTGTTAATTTTATTGTGATACATGAAAAGACTTAGGACATCATCACACTTCAGGCCATTTGCACATTAACACATTCAAAACTACAAGCACATGAATGCACACTGCCTTGATTCAGCTCTGCCAGCACATTATGGGATGGCAGAGCTGGATTTATGTTGTTTGCAGTTGGTCCAACTTTGGGTATGGACATGACCCCACCCTTGCCAGGCTAGTAAACCCCATTGGTGATTGGTAGTTGGTAAACAGATATTCCGCAAGAAAAGGGGATCAGATTGGCATCCCCCCTCTTCCTTAATTCCTATGAATTTAATTCTTATGAATCCTTATGGGTTGTGCAGTCAGCCTTTTCATGGAAGTGACATCCATCCTTTTCATACTGCTAGGTGGTACCACCTCTTTTACTGTCCACTGTCCCCTCCCACCCATCAACTCCAGCAGAGAAGAAAGAAATCTGTGTCAATTTACAAGGCAGTAAATGAGGTTTACTGTCTTCTGCCCTGGGATTTATGTTCCAAGCCCTCAGTCTTGGAAAATACCAACATTCTCTCTAACTGGAGTGACTCTCTAGGGCTACATTTCAACCAGACCTATTATTTCTCCCCCACTAAGCTGTGAAAATGAAACTTCCTCTAAGGTTTACCAAGGGTCAAGAGCTGGCAAGGCAGATAAGAAAGTGGCAATTCCACACCTCTGTGTTGAGACCGTTGATGAAGAACATGATTGTCTGGTTTTGAGATTGCAATAACTTTCAGTCACACCACAGGTGAGGCAATCTCAAAACCATACAATCATGTTCTTCATTTTTTAAATTCAATGGAGTAGCTTAAGTGACCATTTTTGTGTATGTTTTGTTTTATTAATCACATAGCATACTTTGCAGTACTTTTGAACCATTTCAGCACTGCGTATTACTGGTATGGAAGGTAATTTTAAATGACAAAAAGAATCATTGCAGATCTTGAAGGTTATAATATGCATGGTGATAAGTTTTAACAAGACTGGATTTGCAATCTTGGTCTGAGATCACAAAATTGCTTTAGAAAAACCTTCTCCATTGTTAAAAATTAGCACCATACAGCATGTTATGGCATCATCTGTCTGTACATCCATCTGTCCATAACTCAAGCAGTCTGTGCCTGTGGATTTGATTGATCTGAGAATTTTAGAATTTGCATTTCTCAGGTCAAGGTGAATATGAGGGGATGACAGTTGAATGAAAATTTCTTTGTGTCATAGTTGCTGTATTGTCTGCCACAATAAATATTAACCATGTCTGAAAAGCTATAGTGAGACACACAGGTCTTTTTTATGCTGTATATGTAACAGTATGGTCAGTTCTTTTCTGTCTGGATAATTAGCTTAATTTTCTGCATACCAATTTCTCTATATATTATGAGTGACCTTCTGTGAACAGCAGAATAGAGTCTGCACTGTTTGTTTTTAATCACTATTAGACGGAACAGTGTAAACCCATTAGATTCTACTATTAAGTATCATTTTTTAATGGCAAACCATGGATTGAGGTTTTTGTCATTGGGTAAACTTTATACATTGCTGTCCCCAGACCATAAGACAAAGCATTAGTTACTGGTTGTTTTGGGGCATTTTAGGCACTGTAAATTCTTTTCTTAGGGCATTCATTCCTTGAGTAGAGGTATTTGTATGCACTTCGTTTGTGCATTAAAGAGTGTATTTGCCTGTAGGTGAACAGTGAAGATAATTGATGCCAAGTTTGTGCCAAAAATGCACATGTTAAGTGTTTCATGTTATAAACCCTTGGAGATTTAAGTTAGGTATGCCCTAAGGAGTGCAGGGTACTCCCACAGAGCATTTTGAACACCTTTGGGTATTTCTGAGAACAGCATAACACCTCAAATGTGACTGTCTGTACTACTTGCTTCCCTACACGGGTCAGTGGTTTTCTTAGCTTTGAGAAATAATTAAGATTGCCACAGTTGTCTTCCACTGAATGCAAACTGGTTACCACAGTTCACAAGGATAAGATCCATCATTTGAATGTGACTGAAGAACCATTCTTTGAAGATGCAGCAGTTTCTGACATTTCATTATGATGTGGTGGGTGTTTGGCTGTTTAATAATGCTCCCATTTGAGGTTTTACCTTGTTTGTGTCATTAAACATTAAAAATGAATAATCATGTATTGCCAAGTTTTATCATAAAGTATATCTTCAATTATTATGTCTAGATTTCAATGCTATATGTTTTCAGTGAATAACACTGCAAAAATTTTGAATTGGCTGTATTTGACTGAAATGTTACTCTTATCCTACAGTCACAGATTTGGGCCACTTCTGCACCCTAAGGCATACTGTGAATGCCTCAGTAAGGGCAGGGGGCCAGCTAGGAAAAGTAGGGTACAGCACTCTTTCAAATGGGTCTAGGGACAATACTGTTATACAACGATACATACAGGACCTATTCAGTATGCACTGTTACACATCAAAATCGTGTTTATATTCAGCATCAATCTTTGTGTACCATTCTCACCATGCATGCTTATGTCTCATGCCTCCATGTTTGCTTTACCCCACAGTACAGTCATGTCCTGGAAATGTGATATAATTACATATAGAACATCATTTATCCAGATTCCTGGGGAAAGGAAAAATCTGATATCATTACACTGTAGAACATCATTAATCCAGATTCCTGGGGAAAGGAAAAAAATTGTCAGAATGAATGCAAGTTTCTATTTAAAGAGTGTGTTACATCAAACCTGCATGGTCTGTGGATTATATATATATATATATATATATATACATATATATATATTCGAAATTTGTGTGGATTTTATGGTTTCTACAAAGCACTAACTTTAACAATATCTTTTTTAATAAACTAAAAATTGATATCATCAGAAATAAATGAATATATGGGATGTGTTTAGGTACACTAATAGTTACTGATGAATAAGGTTTGGATAAACAAGGTTCATATAGCCATTCATTGTTATATTGTGACATGATTAATGGGAACCATTTATCAGATCATTTATGGTTCAGTACTTAATAGTTCATTCAAATGTGACATTTTTATAAAAGCAGTTTGTTACAGAGTAATGAAACTGTAATCACTATGATAGTGTCACCAGCTATGTATAATATTTTCTGGACTTTATACACAAACTTATGTATAATATTTTATGGACTTTATACATAAAGCTATGTATAATATTTTATGGACTTTATACATAAACCTATGTATAATATTTTATGGACTTTATACATAAAGCTATGTATAATATTTTATGGACTCTGTACATAAAGCTATATATAATACTTTATGGACTCTATACATAAAGCTATGTATAATATTTTATGGACTCTGTACATAAAGCTATATATAATACTTTATGGACTCTATACATAAAGCTATGTATAATATTTTATGGACTCTATACATAAAGCTATGTATAATATTTTATGGACTCTATACATAAAGCTATATATAATATTTTATGGACTTTATACATAAAGCTATGTATAATATTTTATGGACTCTATACATAAAGCAATGTATAATATTTTATGGACTTTATACATAAAGCAGACAAGAATAGTAAAAAACAAATGAGAAAAGTAACGGAATGCCTGATGAGAGTATAAACTATATTCCTACAGTGCTTTTGTAAAGATCGATCTAGGTAGCATAAATGTCATTATTATTATTATTACTATTATTGTTGTTATTATTATTATTATTATTATTATTATTATTATTGCTGCTGCTTCTATTATTGTTTTTTTGTTATTATTATTATTATTTGATAATTATCATTTTACATGATTAGTAAGCTGATGATAAGTCTCATGTCTTACCTACATTCAAGAGAAAAAAAAGAAATTTAAAGCAGATATGTATGTTCCAGCATGTGGGTACTAAATACGAGGTTACAAATTGCATAAAAAGCCTTAAGTCTCAGTGCCATTGATAAGATCAACTGAACTGTTCATTTTTAACAAAAAAATACTGTGCAAGACTTTTAATATCAATTGAGAGAACTAGATTTTCAGAAATTATTTTGATTAATGCCCTTGATTTGATATTTGCAGGCGTCTGCTTAGCAGAGGGTATGTAACAAAAATTGTAATACTTGTTTATTAACTTTAATAAAAGGAACTTCTTGTACTCATGACTATGCTTGTACCATTTCATGTCAGAATGGGCATGTTTAATCAGTCATGATAGGCTGTATGACAGTCTGATGATGCTGCTTGTAGTTGCCACTTCCTGTTCTTATTAGGTTTAGCAACACCAGTAGTAACCAATGACATAAATCCTGACTTCACCCAAGATAAACTGTTTATGAAATTGGCAACAGTATAGCTCCTGGCATGTAATGAAAACTGTTTATGCAATTGGCTAAATTGTAGCTTTTTACATGTAATGGAAACTCTTTATGCAGTTGGATAAATCATAGCTTTTTGCATGTAATAGCAACTGTTTATGCAATTGGCTAAATTATAGCTTTTTGCATGCAGTGGAAACTGTTAATGCAATTGGCTAAATTATAGCTTTTTGCATGTAATTGCAACTGTTTATGCAGTTGGCTAAATTATGGCTTTTTGCATGCAGTGGAAACTTTTATACAGTTAGCTACAGTATAGCTTTTGAATGTAATGGAAACTGAAAAATCTGTAAGCTGTTTAGTAATATCCTAAATACTATAAAGGCAATCTATCTTTGACTTTGTGACCTCCTTTTTGTATAAAAATAGACTTGTATTCATTCCTATGTGCATGTCACTCATGTTTTCTATGTGTATGTCACTCAAACATTGTACTCTTAACTTGTATTGTTAAGTTGTTTCTGGCTTTAGAATGGAAAAATAGGAATTCATTATTTCTGATTACTAGTATGTTCAGAGGTGGAGGTGTCAGTCAGCTGACTTCACATAGTAAATGTGTACATCAGAACTGGTTTATTGAACCCAATATCATGATTAGCAGATCAAGACAGCATTTTCCATTTAATCTGTCTTTCCCATCCATTCTTTGAGCTCTTCCTTTTGTCCACTTGTACATTCGGGAATGGTTTCAAGAGTGTCTTACTATGGTGATCTTGGGGGACATTTTCCCACTAAAAACCACCAGTGTCCCATTTAATTTGACAGATTCCTAGTATCTTTGTCTTCAAAGGCAGTCTTTCCTTATCAGCCAGAAGCCAGGTGATTTACCTGGCTGCTTTCACCTTACACCAGGCTATATTAAAAAACAACCTGTGTCTCTTTTGGGGGAGGTACCCCAAACCCACTGCCTACTTTGGCAACTCACCCTCCAACTTTTAATCTAATGGAAGGCCCTACAAAGGGGAATAGAGGTTCATAACATGTCCATCTGACAGCTCAAACCAGGTGCAAAACTGTTTCAATGCATTTACATTGGAATGACCATAGGTTACAAGTAAGTGATTAGATTGTCATTTTATTGCAGCAAAACTTAACTCAGTTTAAACCCTCATTGAATCTTAAATTTATTGTTGTGTTCATACAGAAAATGAGCATCTGTACAGACATAAACTTCAGTGAGGTAATTTGTGTTTTTATATTGATTTTAAACACATCCTGAGCAAACTTTGTTAGATTGTTTTCACCTTCTTCAATTAAGACCAGAGTTCAAACCAATTTCAACTCTCCTGACTAAAGGCCATGTGAGCTTATTGTATGGCCCTGCAACAATTGTGTATCATGTGTCATATCATGCACCATCAACAATTGCAAACTTAAACTTCTATATAAAAAAAATACTTTATGAATTTTGACAAAATCTCATAGCATCCTGGCTTGAAGGGAATTCAGATTTATGCAAATGGTGCTCATCCACCAGCAAGTATGGTCACCATTACTAAACACTCTGACCACTAGAGATCTGCCTCGGATGCGGGAGGTCACAGGTTCGAACCCCGGCCAAGTCATACTATAGACTTCTAAAAATGCTACTAACAGCTGTCTTGCTAGGCACTCAGTATTAAGAGGTTAGTGTTAGGACTGGTTGGCCTGGTGTCAGGATAATGTGACTGGGTGGGACATCATGCTACATGTCTGCAGCATGATGCCTCACTGCTAGACATTACTATAAACTGCCACACTGCAGACATTGTAGCGATATGAATGAAAAATTATTACGGCTACATTGAAAATCCAAATCACACACAGTGACACACACACACACACACACACACACACACACACTAAAAACTGTTAAAGTTGTTCTGACAGAAAGTGAGTGAGTGACCTGGATTTTTAACATAGCTTTAACAATTTTTTATCACAGCAAGGGAAAATGTGATTCATTGACAGGTATCATTGTTCACAGAAGACAATATAATGAAATTTTAGTCAATTATGTATCATATATAGACAATGTATTGCATACCATAGCAATCTCCTCAGCCTTAACGTCAGTGTCATAAAGTCAAGGTCAGGACAAGGGAAAATGTAATTATGTGATGTATTTCCTTGTCTGGAGTGTAACATTGGAACCACTTAAAATATTTTAATGGAACTTTAACCAATTATCTATTATGTATTTGTTGGTGTGTTTCATACCATAGCATGCCACATCTCTTAAGGTCAAGGCCATGGCAAAAAAAAATATAAGTAATTTACCTTTATCATGGCAAGGGTAAATGAAATTCTCTGATATGTATCCTTGTTTGTTGCATAGCTTTAGAGACACTGACGATATTTTAATGAAACTTTAACCAGTTATAAATCATGACTGTGCAGTATGTTGCATATTAGGTCTAAGTCAAGGTCACTGCAAAGCAAAGCAAAAATAAGTGATATCTTTTCATGAATAGCTACAACTTATAAACAAATGTAGATATTTTAATCAACCCTTACCTTTTTTATATCATGATTTTACAGTGTCACGTGTTCAGAGTCATACCACCTGCCTCAAGGTCAAAATCACAACAAGTAATTTAGGTCAGTGCCCAGTTGCCTTATCCAGTCTGTCAATTTTTTAACTGCTAAAGATAATTTGATGAAACTTTTCAAAGGTCTGTATCATTTCATAGAGTAATCAACTTTGTAGTTTGGAGGTTAATGTCATTAGTACAGAAATGGTCATGAAACAGGTGAAGTCAAGGTCATTAGTATGGAAATGGTCATGAAACAGGTGAGGTCAAGGTCATTAGTATGGAAATGGTCATGAAACAGGCAAAATCCTGTGACATTTGTGGCAGCCTGGTAGGGTGGGGTTGACGAAGATGAATATGTTCTTGTTATGAAAACCTAGGTCTGCTACTAATAACTGTTAATGAACTGTTAGCTTATTTTAACTTACTATATCAAAAAGCAGAGCATGGTGTGTATGATTTTCCTATCCGTTTTTCTGACTTTGCCTCTTAGACACAGAGAAATAACATATTAATATTGTTAACCATAATATGATACAAGAAAGCTGACCGTACCTTCACTATTCTATTTTGTAGTGAAATATGTTCAACCAGGTACAAATTCATGTTAACAGGTCTTGAAATTTGGTCTCCATAATTTATGCCATTGTTTAATTGTTTGTTTGAATTTTAGAATAATTAAGTCTGTCTGATCTCTAAACCGCAAAGCAATACTAGAAAAATCTGATTGCCTTGCTCAATTGTTGAGTCATTTAGCCAGATGTATATTTTCCTTGCTCGACCTTTAATCAAGATCTGCATGATATCCTGTGTGCCACTGACCAATTCTGTTGCCATATGGTTTTTCTGAATAAGTGCATAATTACGTTTAGACTGGACTTTGTACTGGGTCCTGTAAGAGCCAGACTGGCAATGCTGGATATAGTTTTCACTCATTCACATTTACAAACTAAAACTTTAACATTTTTAATATAACTTCTAAGTTACCATTGTGAAACCTACCTTAACAGACATCTCTTGTGTACTGATATAAATGACACACATATAAAATGTTTTGAAATAATTGTTTCACTGATTCAGCCTGTACATAAAGGACACGAGTACATAAAAGTCACGAGTTCATAAACACAATTGTTTGGTTTCTTGAGTGTTCTTTACAAACACGTTTCACTGTACATATCATATATACTTACTTATAAGTCTTGTTCAGCTGCAAAAAAACACAGTATTGTTTGTTCTACCAATTACTTCTAACAAACTGCTTAGAACCAGATCTCCCAGCATGCAGTGCAAGGGCAGATCTGGATCTGTGTAGAATGCAGTTGGACTTGAAGGTGTGTATATATGGTAGACGGATCCTGTTCATGCTTTGTTGCCAGATTCCAGACTTTTTGCAGTATCCTATTTCCACCTTAGAGTAAAAAGAAAGACACACCAAGTGAAGGGAATACAGTTTTATTACATATCCATTTACATGGTTGATCTAGCATTTTTTTCAATGCGTTTATTCAGACCATATTTCCGTACCACACAACCTTATTGGGATTGGACGTTTCCGCAAATATCTACATGTCACTATCTTTTGATGCATCAAATTGTACTATATATACTCACTTACAAGTCCAGTTACAAACTGCACAGACCCAGATCTGCCTTTGTATAATGTGCCTGCAGATCTCAGTCTGTGCAGTTTGTTAGGAGTAATCAGTAGAACAAACATCATAGACCTGATCTGTAGACACATTATGCTATGGCAGATTTGACGTGTAAGCAAAATTATATACGGTACATTTATAAATCCCAATTGTTTTGGTTTTCATTCACACTGTGTAGCTAAATACTATTCAGAAACGATAAAAGAGGAGGTGTATTTAAATGCAAACCAAAGTTGTGTTTTGCTTCAAGTCAAGGGAAAGAATCTGTGTTGTATAGCATGAAATGCTTGATAGTCTTTTATATTCAGACACCTTGTCAAGCTCATTGTTTACAGTGACATGGAACAAAACACATACTGATTTGTACTTTCGGGTATATAAAGTGATACAGACTTCAGTTTTTGTTCCCATTAGTTTTAAGAATTTGTTAGGGGTTATT
The DNA here is from genome assembly GCA_016617855.1 of Megalonaias nervosa. Taxonomy (NCBI): domain Eukaryota; kingdom Metazoa; phylum Mollusca; class Bivalvia; order Unionida; family Unionidae; genus Megalonaias; species Megalonaias nervosa. The sequence goes on from JAECUM010001498.1 coordinate 145,134, forward strand.
TCTCACATTCCTGTGTCTGAAGAAGTGTAATTTCCAGTTCGCAACACTTATGCAAGATTTGTATATCATGTGATACTTGTACTTCACATAATGTCAGACTTGCCATTTTATTGGTGCATTGCTGCTCTGACATGTTTGTATGATGTTGTTGCAACTGTGACATCACTGTTGTCTCCATTTTTTGGATCATTATAAGATTTCACCTCATACTCCTGTGTTTTTTTAGCAAATATTTCCTTGTCTTCAAATATTGTATGCTGTTTCTAAATACCTAAGTATTAGTGTGTATTTTGTCATTTAATTTTTGTGTGTCCTTGTTCCACCATTTTACTTGTAATCTACAATTTTGACATGGTGAATTGGGAAAACTAATGAAACACATATTGTTGTGAGACAGGAAATCCCACCCTCTAGGTCATAATTTATGGTGAGAACTCAGCAAAGCCTCATCCTAACTACGGATGAATCTCCTAGGTTAGGATTTCTCTATCCCACATCAATATTTGGGATTGAATCGAAGAATATTATCACCTGCCCAATACATGCATAATGCATTCTGTCCCCCAGCAGAAAGAGATTCAGGCTTATTGGTGTAATTGGTGTTGGTCTGTAGATGTGCATAATGTTATTAGAATTTCACTTTTCTTAGAGTTAGGGGTAGTTGGGAAGGAGGCAATATAAGAAAAGCAATGGAAGAAAGTAGTTTCTCTGCAGATTCCAGTTTTAAACGAAACAAATTGATTGTACCACAGGAACTACCCTAATTATTTTCATTTTTTTTATAAAAGATTTTGTTCTTTTGTACCTCCAGCTGAAGTCATGAACAATTATTTGCTCTACGTACCATCTTACTACTCAGTCTGTAAATGCCAGCAAGACTTCTTTTAAAATGTTCCCTGCTTTCATAGTGTCGGATGTTATCAAAACTTTCTATTTTTTGTTGTCTGTGATTAATACAGCTTGGCACATATCTTTCTGTGTTGATGAAATTATTAATTACATATTACAAATGTATGTACATGTTAGTAAATTCATATAATATATTAATATCATAAGTTTCATATATGCAGTAGATGTAATAACACCCCATAACATCACAAATGATGTCATAATGTCATGCCATGTCAAAAAGCATAAAGACTGAGGCATCAGAATTTATTCCAAAGTATGTCACTACACTATTCTGCAGTGTGGTAAAACAGAAATTGCTATTTCTCATCATGCAATAAATTAGAATCTTATTTGTGCTCATTTCAAAATAGATTCAATAAACTCATCCTTTAATTTAAATTTTGTGCATGCCAAGGTTCACAAAAGGTAGAAATTATTTAACTCATTTGCTGTATTTCATTTGAAATGAGCACTAACATAAGATCGTCTATATTTTTAATTAGAATCTCATACCCTTTTATGTATGGAACATTCTTTGCTATCGTTAGGTCAAGTAAATGTTAACAATTTTGTTTTTGTCTCTTTTGTCTGGAGTTTATCTGTGTATGAAAAGTAATCGGAATGGTCAGTTTAACACTTTCAATGATAAAGGGTATAACCTATATTTATGAATATGGTAATGTTATAACTTTTGTTTTGTCCTTCCTTTTTTGTCTGAAGCGATTTGTCCAGCCCACTGAAGCAGGCTAATAATAGAAGGTATTGTGTATATGGGAGAGTTTGCAGTCTGGTTCACCTCTTATGTTACTCTGTATACCTGCTTGACAGATAGAAAACTAGAAACTAAAAGTCATAGAGTTGAAAGTCATGGCTGTTGAGTATAGAAGAATTACAAAAGTTAAAAAGGAATAATTCTTGCATATTTAGCTGTTGTTATTCATTACATCATAATCCAGAATCATTAGGTCTAACATACAATGAAAAGGAGTTTCCATCCATCTCTAATGATCAAACTTTAATTAGACAGTCATTCACAAACTTGCCATCACTAAAATTACTATTTCAGAGCATTCCCTTGTCTTTGACCTTGAAAAACTTAAAACAACTGAAAACTCAGCAAAGACAAATTGGACCTGCAGCACTTCAAGCTTTAAAATTTCTGCTGTAATTTTTAAACATTTTCTAGAAGTCTGTGACCACCAGACTTGTATCTTCAAAATGAAAATATTTTATGTACTGCCATTATGACTCTAATTTACTTTTCTTGTTTCGATATCTGATGGAGATCTTGCCCAGGTAACAACTAATGGTGGATTTCCTGGGGGTTGCTAAGCCCATCCTGTCCATACTTTAATTTTATATTATATCTTTTGAGTTGATGCCTTTGTTTTGGCTTATCACCATCACAGTTCCCTCTGAATCAGCCCTAACTTGGACTTGCTGTTAAGTCTGCCATATTTCGTATAGTGCAACATCAGTTTAAGCATCTCTGTATCAATGACATAAACTTGATATGACATAAAAATTTCTTTATACAAACTTGATTACTAATGTGGTCATATACTTTGTGCAGTAGACTGTAACAGTTTTAGATTTAAACGAGTAACACAAAGTATTAAAACAATGCAATACTCTTATTTTCTATTTATGTTTCTATACTGTCATAGTTTGATATTTGTATTCAAGTCCTACACTTTTTATCCTGAAATTTTCCTGCACTTTTGAAAGAAAGAAAATTTACCTGAATATTTTATCTTTAATTTTGTTGTCATTGTTTATACCAAAAGTTGATATTGGTTTGGAAAATGTATCTTCAAATTTAACTCATTTATTTAGGTAAAATTTGATAAATCTTCAAATATGAGCTTGTGAAAGGTAATTCATCAAATTAACTGATATCTTGTCCAAGCATGATATGACAAATGTGTACAAAAGTACAGATTTTTTATTAGAAAAATATTGAAACGAGAAGCAATACATCTTTTCTAAAAAAGTTGAATTTCATTGTGTGCAATAAGCAGAGTAACAGACACAGGGAACCAGTCTGTTGTTAGGCATTGTAAAATGCATGATGTGATGGTTAGTCTTCCCAGGCTTTAGTTTGAATTGTGTATTGTACAGCACATTTTTCCTACCCGTACCAATTGATATACTGCATGGCAACCAGGAAACAAGGCAGCAGAATTCAAATTCAGTTTGGAGTTTTCCAGAGGTTCTTATTCTTAAAGATAAAACAGAAGAAAAAAATTGTCATTAATACCTGTGCATCTGTGAGAGATAGTTATCCTTCCTTCTTTAGAACAGTATTAACAGTAACTGGGTAGCTTTTTATCTTAAAGCTTTTTGCACATATAATAACAGAACAAAATGTATATCAGAAAATGCAACAAAATGTTTGATAATTTGGAGTTTTCTTTTCACATTTCACTTATTGGAGTTTATCAGAAATACTTATAAAATCACATGAGCTGTGTTGAGGTATTCATTTAATATCAGTTTCCATTATGTCTCTATGTATTCCACTGTCTAGATGATTATTATTTATAATGTATATGTATGTTTTGAAGAAAGGCAAGGCATAACCAGATGATAACAAAAATGACTACAATTCCATGTTTCTTGCTGTCCAAAATGGTTGTCAGTCAGTATCTTATGCTATTTTCAGCTCATCTGGACATAATATCAAGTGAGCCTATGGCATGGCCTGTTCATGTTGTGTAGTGTGATCAAGTGAGCCTATGGCATGGCCTGTTTATGTTGTGTAGTATGGACAATCAGCAATTGCTGTTACCATGTTATCAAAAAACAACTAGACCAGATGTATCCAAACTTGACAGCAAGCACTGCAGCATGAAGGTCTTTGCACAAATAATGCTGATCCACCATCAAAAATATGGCCACCATTACAAAAACAGATTTAGGTTTAAATGAATTTTTCTTAAAACCACTCAACAGAATGTGACTAAATTTAACATAAAGCATCCTGTCATGAAAGGCTTTAAAGTTTTCGCAAATGATGCCGATCTGCCATCAGAAATGGCTGCTTTTGCTAAAATTAGAACACCTTTGAACAATATCTTCAAAACTAGCTCAACAGAATCGGATCAGATTTGACAATGGTTTTCATACTTGTACAAACAATGCCAATCTGTCATCAGATTCAACAGATTGGCTTTCATACTTGTACAAACAATGCCAGTCTGTCATCAGATTCAACAGATTGGCTTTCATACTTGTACAAACAATGCCAATCTGTCATCAGATTCAACAGATTGGCTTTCATACTTGTACAAACAATGCCAATCTGTCATCAGATTCAACAGAATGGATTTCATACTTGTACAGACAATGCCAGTATGTCATCAAATTCAACAGAATGGATTTCATACTTGTACAAATTTGCTAATCTATCATCAGATTTGATGGAAGGTTTTTAATACTTGTACAAATGATGTCAATCTGTCATCAAATATAACTGCTATTGCTCAAATTAGGAAAACCTTTAAAGGACTTACGAAAAAATTGCTCAGAAGAATTTGACCAAATTTGACAGAGAATATTCTATCATGAAGGGCTTTCATATTGATACAAATAATGTCAATCTACCATCAGATGCTGCTAACTTTAAAAAAAGTAGATACAAATGTTGAAATTACTTTTCTGAAAATCCTCTCCACAGAATTTGACCACATTTTGATAGGAAGCATCATTGCACAAAGGGCTTTCAGTTTAGGGCTTGTAGGATTTTAGACTAAAATAGGGTGCTGCCTGCTAGGATGTGGAAGCATTCCCTCCCATCTGCTGGCCCGGGGTAGTAGAGTTACCCTCAGTCTTTGACCAGTTTCATGATCTTTGTAATTCATCAGAGGGAATTGGTCTTGTTGATTCATTTTTTTGTCATCTAATCAGTGTGTCTTGTTGGTGCAGATTTTATATACCTTGAACCACAGTGTCACCTTGCACCTGTCACTCTCTCAGAAGTTCACATTATCTGTAGAGTGCCCCCTTTAATGATTAGACATATAGCAGCTATCTCCCTTGGATATTATTCGGTTGATGGTGATAATTAAATCAGTCGCAAAAAATGCCTTTAAAGGGAAGCCACTACAATAATTATTCCATCAAAAAATCTTTTAGATGGCAGCATAAATTCTCTTGTGATGTATAAAGAAAAGATGGAATGATTATTTAGAACAGTCTAGTATGATTCAAATGTTTTATTCTTCATCTGATCTTTTTTAAATTACTGTAACTTCTTAAGTCTTCCAAGTCACTAATTTACAAATGATGCCAATCCATTATCTAAAATGGAGCCCATTACTAAAAATTACAAATTTTTAATAAATAGAAAACTTTCCAAAACAGCACAAAAGAGTTATTCCAAATTCAACATAAAGAATCGTGGCATAAAGATCTTTCAGTATTTGACAAATGATAGTGAATAATGGTAATATCATAGCTGCCAACTGTCCCGTTTTTCCGTATTTGTCCAGTATTTTGGACCTGAATATGGGTGTACATTTTTTGGGGCCAAAAATAGTTTTTTAATTTAAAAAAAATAATAAAAAATTTTCTTGCAATTTTCAGTTTAGAACGGGCACTCAGTTCCATTCTGATAGAAATGTATTACATGTATATAGGAATACAGTTCTACAATAGGATTGGTTCATTCAAAATCAAGGCTACAATGCCTGTCTTTATCCGCCATATTGGATTTCGCAAACAGTTACCGCTACCACTGTGTCTCATCTTCGTAATATTCAACTTCTAATCATGTTGAATAGTAGGAAAGCAGAATATTCAGAATTTTCACTAGAAAAGACAAGAAAACAGAACTGAAAGGACAATTGTGCCGTCTTGTTTAGATTTGTGAAATCATCTAGTAAAGGAGAAGACTTTACGTTTTGGAAATTGTGTAATGTGATTTCGCTATTGGGCATGGAGGCACACATGAAATACAAGAGCACGAAAAAGCTAATAAACATCAGCTTGCTGCTTCATCATACACAACTCAGCCTGAACTTGGATGTATATAAATACCAGAGAGAGCCTTGATGTAATTCGATCAAAATTCGGTTTATTAAATTTCTTTTAGAAATGAACCTTCCTCTTTCAGTTACTAGTGTTGCTGGCGATTTATTTTGCACGCATTTTCCAGACGGTAAAATCGCAAAGGATTACTCGTATGCTAGAAAGAAAACAGTTCAGTAAGAAAATCGGACAGAATTGAGATTATCAATGACAGTTGGTACATTGGAATCGATAATAATTGAACCAAATAAACAAGGTGTGGAAAAGGCTCCTATAAACAGCCTGTGTCTGAGTGTGTTGCACTCTTGCACCTTCTGAATGGGCACCCCAATGGAACAGAGTGCCTGTCCAGAAGGTGCAAGTGTACAACACATGCATCTTTGACATTAAATAATTATGTAAGGCACTGTCCTACCTTACTGATGGTTGTATATGTTGGAAGTAGTTACATATGCATTAAAATTTTAAAAATCAGTATTTTGTCCTGAAAATCTATATTTTTGTCATAAGCAATCAGTATTTTTGTACTTGGGGGTTGGCAGCTAAGTAATATGGATAAAGATGCAAAAACTGAGAAACATTGAAACAGTTGCTTGCATAACACATGCAGTGAACAGCATTGGGAGAAATTTCAACAGGAAGCATTCTACTGACCCAGATTACTAGGCCAACTGCTCTTGCATTTGGCTGTTAGTCAGATGCCAGGAGGAGAGCAATATCAAGCACACATGGGACTCTTGTATTTAATCCTTCCTTAAAAAGTCCAAAGCTTGTATCCCCTCCCATGTTTTATTATTTTATATTTTTTATTTGTGTTTGGTAGCTTTTCAGTGTGTTCATTAGTTGATCCTAAATGAAAATGACTAACTCACAATATGGCCAGCATAGTGGCTGTCTTGAAAATATTGTTATCTCTACTTCCAATTGAACAACTATACTAGCTTTGGGTTACATCAGTAGACTTCTTATGATACATAGTCAGTCCAATATGGCTGCCATGACGGATGGTGTGAAAATCTTGTTGTCACTACTTCCCCTGAATGAATGATCATTATGACATAGGGTTTTGACCAAAAGACTTCTAATGATGTCTTCTTTGTCATAAATGGAACGGGTGCCAATCTGGCATCCAGTATGTCCTGCCAGTAGCTTCTCATGGGTCGGTGGTTCTTTCCAGGGTTCTCCCGGGTTCTTCCTCCACCATTTATACTTTAAATAATTCCCAGTAATTGGCATAGGACATGCTGGTACAATTATCCAAAATGTAGTTAAAATTGTCTGAAAAATGTAAAAGTTACGAAAGTATAAAATTGTTTACCTTGTAAAATTGTTTAGCTTATTTGATATAATACCCACACATCCATTATTAAGCAAACATTGATCTTTTGGGTCCAAAACTCACAAAAAATTTCTCTTACTGAGTGCTCATTTCTCAATCTGAGCATGCCTTATAGGAGGGAAGTGGCTGTTCAAATCCATCTTCTACATCACAATTTTGTTGGTACTTAAAACTATGCATTTCTGATGTCTCAATACCACTTAACTTTATGGGTTAAATTGGTCACACTAACATATCAAACATACTATTTTGCTTTATTCAGAATGACCTTATTGGTAGATAATGCCTCTCCCCACCCCCACCCCAGTGTGGAGAGATCCCGGCATGGACAGTCAACTAACTGTTCTAGTATGTGCATACACATGGTGGGGACATTATGTAAAATATCACTGATGTGCACTTCAAATTTATGTGTGCAGACCTCATGAAATTTACTTAGTTAATTTCTTCAGCACCATTAGCATTACTTTGGTATGTATCTTTTATACTGAAATAGTCTATGACCACTGGAAGGACAGATCTAATCCAAGCTCCCAAAGACAAGTCCAAATGTAATCACCATTGTTAGGTAATCAGGAGAACAAGCAACATAGACCTTGTTCAGTAGGTGCATCATACTATGGCAGACCTGGATCATTGTTGTTTGAGTTTGACTCAAGAAGAAGCAGAGGCCCCGAGTGGCCAAGTGGTCTAAAGTGCTCACTGTCGCGGATCACTGCCATCTCACCTCTGTTTGGGGGGGTTCGAGTCTCGGGTTTGGCCAGTGTGGGTATGTTTAAAAAATTTTAATTAAAATAAGATTTAAGATTATAGTTCTCTGTACCAGAAGTTAGAGGACAGAGGGTAATTACAGTTCATATGTATTGAAAGTGAATGAGAAGTTAGAGAGTATATACACTTTTAGACAATACAGTATTTGATTGCACAAGCAATTAGAGCCTTATTTGAAATTTAGTTTGGATGGTGGTCGAGAGTTCATTTTGCTAATCCATGGATCCTGTCTTTTAGACCTGTGCACTGAATATTTACTTAACCCATAATAGCACCAAAGTACCTTTGCCTTTTTACCCTATTAGATTAACATTAGCGACTATGTAAGTATGTATAATTGTTGATCCCACTTTGATGGAAGCTTGACATAGTGATTGCTTTGATATGCTGTGCATATTAGTCTGTCCATGTGGATTAAGCTCATGTCAAAGTTTTTACTTGACTAAAATTAAAAAGACAGACTTAACAAGGTGGCTTTTTTTGTAATGTTCTTATTTTTAGTAGTGGAACAGTAAAACCTGTGTTTAAAGACCACCCTTTCTGCCATCAAAAGCTGTCTGTCAAGACATGGTCTCTTATAACATGTCTGTGCAGGGGGGCATGTGTCATAGTCAAAGATCAACTTGGTTTGAAAGGAAAAATACCCACTTTATGTATAATTTATTGTACACTGATAGTTCTTGTTCAAGTATTACATGTACTCATCTCAAAATAATTTTAAATGATGATAAAAATACACACTTACCATACAACATCGACATTTATATTTGTGAGATGTTGACATATCCCTGCTAATTGTAATAATAACTCATGTCTATGATCAGACCTTGGGTAAATACAGAATATATACATTCCAATTAAATTAAAAGATAGCATTAACTCATCTGAAAACATATGTTTATTTAGAGACAAAAGTCAAATCCCTAATTCATCCATTACATAAATAGATAACTCATAAACAAGGGACATAACTGATGCACAGATGAAATCTCTAACAGTGACACATTCAGCTTAGCATGTTGGTTTTAATAACTGTTATGTCAACAAAGCAACAAGCAGTAGAAACCTTTACAGTGACCAGAGAATTAACTGATGTGGAAAACACTTAGTAATAGAAAAAGACATCATTTACCCCAGTTATTACATGTTGGCTCCATAGAAATACAGTGTGACCCTGCTATAGCATGCTCCGTTATAACAAGAATTCAGATATAACACAGTTGTTGTGTGGATCCCGAAATTTCATATCCATGTACTTTTCTCATACACAAAATTTTTTTCTTTCATAAAAAGTATGAAGAGTAACGGGTAAAAAGTTCATTATCATTTTTGGGGAAGAGATTGTGTATGAATTCTAATATAAGACGATCGTGGCGTGATTCCTGCAATTTCATATACATGTATTTTTCTCATACTAGAAAAAAGTTTTTTCTTCTCAAAGGTACAAAAATTTACTTGTAAAAAGTTAATTCAGGGATCACGCTGGGCTTCGCCAGAGTTGCAAATTGTGATTTATATTCCTTACTGGCCACAAATGATACCATCTGACTTTTTTTCCCAACATTATTGACTGTTTAAACTTGTATATAGAACCTTCAGTTTGGAAGGAACAGGCATCATGAAAGGAAGCCACAGACTTGATATAAAATGCACTGGAATTTATTTATTGTTAGATAAACAAACAAGTGCATTGTTATATCATAATCAGCTTATTCTGACATCTGACCTGAGTACTGTATGCTGTGAGATATCAGTATTTTTTTTTTTTTTAACATTTCTGGTAGCAGAGATCAACCAGATGAGACACTATCTCATATTGGATCTTTCGGATGAAATGGAGTCAATTATTGGCCGCTCGCTAGTAATTTATTTTATCTTTTTACTGACCTCTGTATGTGGATGGTCAGCAAACTTCCTCTCCATTTCTCATAAAATTAAATCCTTCAGAATACTATATTTTCTGTAGTAATCCGTCAGAACAGAACAGAACACCTGTGTATTCATCATCTGTTGGCCTTTTTTGTTAAAAAAAATAATTTCTGACACATGCATGGTAGGCAGCATCACTCTGCCACCAGAAATGTCACCAAACAAAAGAAAAAAAAAGATCTACTTGCTGGTCTCCTTATGCTACTGGGACTAGCTACAATTGACCAACTTTTGAAGGAAGAAAAAGCAACTGCTAACCTCGACCAAACGACAGCTAATTCGTTTTGTTTTAAAAATGTACCAGTAAAAATAGCTTTGCTGAAACTTCAAAGGAAATTGATCACCTTTGAAGCACCGATGTTCTGTATAAATACTAAGCAGATTTTTTTAAAAAATCAGTCTCAGTGTTCTTAAATTATTTGATGCTTCTGCTGCAATAAGAAACAGACATCTTGTTTGGTTCTCTAAAGGTGTCCTTTAATGGCAACTTCAATAACACATGCACCTTCATCAAAGATGACCACAATCTTAAATAAAAACAAAAAACCTTTCATTAAAAGAAGTCAGTACAAAACTTAAGAGCAATGGAGTCTGATCGATTGTTGCTTTTTCCAAAGTGACTGGAACACATTTATTGTGCCATGAAAGTTTCATTTTTGCAGGAAAAAATTATGCTTATGGTAGCTACCAATGGCAGCATAAAATTCAAATTAAATTTCAAACCATAGATATATGGCCGTCAGGTTAACGGAAGATGGGGTACCATGCAAAGATGTTTATTAAACTTTTTAATTTTTATTCCAGTTTTCATTTTCTTATCAATAGCCTCATCCCCTGGGTAGCCTTGGCTTGATGATACTGTCTTCAGCTGACCAAAATCTAGGCCAATTTAAGTACATGTACATGTAGCATGTAAACAGCTATAGCCATGTGCTACTTGCAGCAATCGTAGCAAATTGTTAAGTGATAATCAAAACGAGGACTACCATTATTTTTATAAATACATGTTGTTTGTGTTTTCAAATGGGATGTGAGTCATACATGAACATGATCTACACTCAGATTCATGGATTTATTATATACGAGTACAGTACTTAACGGATTATGGATTGTACTACACAAATGTAACTTGTCAATATACAAGTGTTTTTCAGACTAGTTTTTCATCATTTAATCAAAAACACATATTTTTGTGCCCGCTTTTATTACCCCCCACCCCGCCTGCCATATTTTAAGTAAATGCCTCATTTTCTTCAGCTAACTGACTTAGTTATAACTCAGTCGGTTCTGTGGACCCCAACTGCTGTGCTATAGTGGGATCACACTGTATGATGTACTCTGCATGCTAGAGTGAAAGCCAGGTGAGAAGATTTCTCATCATGACTTCATCAGCATTGTGATTGGTTTTCACAACAGATAAACAGTATGATCTTGTGAACTAATACGTCCATGACTGCTTCCTTTTCAGTAAGGCACAGTTAATCATATTTGGGATTTTCATGATATTGGTACTACAATGATGGTTTGACAAAAGTACTTTAGTCTTGTTTATGTTCTGTTGCTTACGATGCTGCCTGTTAACTTGAAGAAAATGTACCTCAGATTTAACTCCTTTTTATATTTCACTGGGGTTCAGAAGAATCAGCACTCCACCTGCTGACTCTCTTCACTAATCCTAATTAAAAAGGGTTAAATAAAGGTCAGTAGTATTTTATGTTTGGTTCTACGATGCATTTGCTCATAATGGTGTTGAAATACATATTTTGCCTGAAATGATTTTGGCTACTGGTCATGTTCAGCATACATTTATATTATAAAATTGATCCATGAATGACAGTTTGGGTTGTAAAGTACAGGTTGTGTCTCATAGCATCGGTCACTTAAACCGGGTTTTACTGAATTGGGTATTACTCAAAAATATATTTTTAGAAATTATTAACCATCTGGACACAAGAGATTCCAAACTCTGAAGTCTTAATTTAGAAGGAAGTGCCTTTTTTGCATGTACTTCAGTTTGATGACAAAATTACTAAGGAGAACCAAATGTCGATTACTAATGATGTGCATGGTCTCTTGGCCTTTCAATTCAGATTCAAGCATATTTCCAAGGTTAACTAAAAACAAGACATCAGTGTAGGTAAAAGATGTGCATACTTTGAAACCTGAATGACCCTGTTTTAGCATTGAAGTTGAATCTGCAAATTCAGTATGGATTTTTGTATATGTTTGTTGTATTTGTTTTGCCATATATGTCACAATATGTGAAAGTTGATTGTTGTCATACATAATGCAACATATTAATGTTTATTATTATGTGAATACATGTACAGTAAATTGAAAATTAGTTGTTAGAAAGCCTTCGACTGCACTGGTGGCCTAGTGGTTAGTGCATCTGCCTCGGATACTGGAGGTTGCGGGTTAGTACAGAATAGGACATTTACATCATCAGAATTGAAGGACTATTGCGCATTAGTTTTATCTCAATGTGAACTTCTTTGTTTTCACTGGGATTTTGGAACTGTAGGGCATTATAGAGGTATAAAAATTATCTGTAATCCATATGTACAGTATTTAAATGTATTTTTGGAACAAATAATGCATATTTACACTTGCCTACGTCTGATCCAACTGCAAACAACTTAGACCCTGATCTTCCATCGCATAATGCAATAACAGATCAGGATCTGTGTTCCTTGTTCTGCTGATTATTCTTAACAGACTTCATGCAATGGCAGATCTGAGTCTCTGCAACTTTCAGTTGGATCCATCTTGTAAGAGTATACAGTATACAGAAATTTAAAGGTCATTCTGTCAGGGTAGTCAAAGGATAAAAGGTCATGTACAGTATAATTGGAAAATTAAACAATACTCACCAAGTTGAAGTTTGATGATAATTTCATTGAACCTGAAGTACCCTTTGGGATCACACAGGCTCATGGGGTCCCTTAGGTTAGGGAAGGTTCAATGAAATTACAATTTAGATATGTAAATTTGTGGTAACTTTTCCGATGCTACAGTAACTCGTTGATAACACGCATGCTGATATATTATCTTTCTTCTGTGTCGCATGATAATAGCATTTTGTTTGTCACCATTTAACAGATTTCCCAAGTACCATTGCTAGCTGACCACTATTTTACACTGTTTATATATGTCTTATCGTTGAATCAACATTAGTAATAATATTAGAACATGTTTGTGTTCTGTATTATTCAGTTGTTGATTATTTGTTATGTTATATCTCCTTGTGTATGAACTGCATGTTTATTGTGTTGTGTTTTTTCAGGGCTTCTTCCCCTTACTTGACTGTCAGCAGTCCTAGGTAATCACTGATCTGTTATCTGTTAATATAATCTCAATGATCTGTTGTCTCTCTGCTTAATCTCTTTTTCTCATAGCTGTTATTTAGTTTTGTCTCATCTCGCAGCTTGTCTTAGTTTGATTGCAACATCAACATCCACTGTCAAATACTGACCTGATTCTGCGACACTTTGAGACCATCATCTCATCTAATCTTAAACCTAATACACATATACACACATTTTGACATTATTACCACTTGGACAGATAAATTTCTAGGTACAGTATTTGTTTGGTCAGATGCCTGTGGTACCTGCAGTTCTCATAAGATGTATGGAATTTGGACAGGGTATATGAAAGATAATTGACATATTTTTGGGTCATATGAATAGCATCCACAGTAATGGCAGAATGTAAAGAAAATGTCTGGCTCCATTCTGTCAATAAGAAAAGTATAAATTGATTATTATATTTTTTCAAATATTGTAATATTTTGGATTTGTTCAATGTGATTAAAGCAAATAGAAATATTCTTCTGTGAGGCTACAGCAATATTATGTCAACTGGAAGCATAGAAGTACCCAAGAAATCAAATTGTCTAAATTGATACCATAGGCTGATGATAATAAAAACACAGGAAATAAGATAACAGTAAATTTATTGAATATGTCCAGTATGATAACAACAAGTTAGTTTAAAGTAATATGCACATTATTGTCATACATCCTTGTATATGGGGACAAATGATATAAATCCAAATAACTGTACACTTCAATGATTCTTGGCCATTTGGGCAAGCTCCCTCTAAATGTACAGAAAATAAGAATTCTTTAATATTCGAGTCCATGTCAGTAAGTAAGGTGGATTTTGGTATGGGATATTGATAGACAACCCAAAAAACTTTAATTGGATTTTGCCCAGTCAGACTCAGTGTTGGTTGGAAAGATGCACACCAATGACTTCAAACTACAAAAAGAAGTTGGGAAAAGCTCAGAACTTAAACCAGGCTTTGCCCAATCAAACAAAGTGTTGCCTATTTGCCTCAGAGTGTTGCCCGTCTTCTAAGGAAGAAAATCACTTCATGTGATTTCAGTTTGAATGGACATTGATGCACTGTTGTCTGATACTGTTGGACTGCATAGTGTGAGAAATGTATCACATGTAACAAATTATCAATCTCCATTCAGGCTGGAAGAAATTACACTGTGTCTAACACTGATGCATGGTCATAATGATTCAGATCATTTTCCAACAAAGATGTACTGCTACATTAGGAACAGAAAGAAAAAAAAATTCTAAGTGGTAATAAATTCATTACAGGATATACCACACTCCTAACGTTCAGCTAACACCTCTAGAAATGAATGGAGGTAGGTAAAATCCGATACACCATGTCAAAAGACATAGTAACTAGCATTACATTCCTCCTCAAATTCCTGTTTCTGACAACCAGTACACATCTCATCAAATATAAGGCTATAACATTTACATTTACAAAAACTTCAAAATGTGTACATTGTTTACAATAACCAGAATTATGCTGTTTAATAAAAACAATTATTCTACCTATCCCCCTTCTACCCATCAGGCTCACAGAACAGTTGACAGCTAATGTATTGTGCATGCCATACCTCATTCAGCTTGCAGTTTTTTCATTTGCTCTGTGTCTTTTACCTCATATTATGACAGAATCTGTAAGACGTCTTTGTTGAATATATCAGTTTCAAGAAAGACATCCCTTAGATTGTTGCGATATTGTTCCTGCATCCTATCTCGCATCTCTTACATGCCAAAGTCTTTAGTCTAATCCCATCTGCCATACACTTCCATCTAATCCTATCTCTCATCTCGTACATGCCACGGTCTTTAGTCTAATCCCATCTGCCATACACTTCCATTTAATCCTATTTCTCTCTTCTTGTCTGCCATATTCTTCAGTCTAAGCCTATCTCACTCCTGTCTGTCATATGCTTCAATATAATCTTATCTGAGACTCACTCCTCTTGTCTACCATACTCTTCCATCTATCTAATCCTATCTCACTCCTCTTGTCTGCCATACTCTTCAATCTAGTCACCTCACTCTTGCCTGCCATACTCTTCAGTCGAATACTATCTCCTTTTGTCTTCGATACTTTTCAGTCTATTCCTATCTGCCATTCTCTTCAATTTAATCATCTTGCTCTTGTACTCTATACTCTTCGCTTCAGTCTAGTCTTATCTCACTCTAGTCTGCCATAATGTTCAATCTAATCGTCTCACTCTTGTCTACTTCTGATCCTGTCCCATCCCTTAACTCTCTTACTCCACAATTTAGTCAAAATCCCACATATGTTATTCTTTTCAGTCTAATCTTATCTCATATCTGTTATCTGTGGAATTCTCTTGCAGTAATCATTTCCATTCTTATATTATACCCTTGTATACATTCAATGTAATGCATATAGAAAGTTTAGATTTCCAGCTATAGTCCATATTCTGTCATATGAACATATTCATACATAGCAGCCGCATTGTAGACTACAGTGCTTCATGTAAGCTTATCCAGATTGTAGTAGTGCTTTAGTACTACCTTTCAGCTAGATTTCTATGCTAATTTTACATTTAGTTGAAATTACTTTTACAAGTTTCACACCTAAAAATGTCACATTCTGTCAGATTTAATTAGAGCTTTTTACATAGGTTTGGTTTAATGGCCAGACTGAAGGTAATTGTCATTGAATGAATTTAACATGTTACAGTTATCCTGTCAGTAGTTTACCCTCACTATAAGACTTATTAAGGGAGTCTTAAAAGTTTATTGTATTGTAGATGAGGTCACCTTATAATGAGGTATAATTAATATCAGACTAATCATTCTACAAATGGTAGCTGTACTCATACATATATGATGGACCTCACTGTAATGAGGTGCTTTATAGTGAGGGAACATTGTACTGTTTTTATTATCACACAATGCATATCCAGCTGGGAACAACATAGATTCAGGTCTGCCACTATATCAGCAAATCAGTATCTTTACTGTTTATTTGAAATAAATATTATCTGTACCATCTTTCAATATAAATCATAATTACTTATATGTATCATTTTTGTATACGCAACTTCTAATTTTTCATCAGATCTTTTTAGTATTCTTTTGCTTGTGCAAACAAGATAACAAATATCACTATATTTTTTAGGAAAAGTAATAAGAAATTAGAATCATACACAATTAAGGTGTTGTTTTGTCAGTTTTCTTTTTAAATTTACTTTATATCATCTTATGTTTTATATTGAAATAAAAAATAAAAAAAATTCACTTTTCAAACAGCTTTTAAAGACATACCAATGAATGATTTGAATATATCAACCAACCATTGTATCCCTTGTTAAGAATACAATGGTTGACTGATCAAACATATACTTAGCAAGGTGTGATCAAACATATACTCAGCAAGGTTGTGAGTGCGATACACACACACACCTTGCTAAGTATATGTTTGATCGTTCTCATGAAAAACATAGTTGTCAAATTTGGATAGGTATTTTACTGAGGCATTGAAGATTAAAGGCATGAAATATTGTTTTATTGTTGACAAGTTATTCAGCTTATTAAGTCAGCATAGACACAGATCTTCATGGGCATTATGCGATGGCAGATCTGAGTCTCTTTATTCAGCTGGGTTCACATTGTACGTGAGTGATTACATGAAGTTTGATGGCTTCTGATTGTATTCATGTTATATATTATGGCGGGAATTTGGTTGGACATTTAATCTTACTCTCAGTGAATGAGAGATTGATTTGTAATATTTGAAGAAATACAATATCACATGCACTAAGAGCATGAGACATCAACAGGGTATCCTTTCTCTTAATGGTTGATTCACTGCTTTTAAAAATGAAATGATTATGAACGTGTAACATCAGCTTCAACCAATACCATGCAATAATGAACAATACAAAATTAAAAGCAGCCCGTATGAAACATAAACTAAAATCTTGAGCTTGTGGTATGGCATCGTGTCTTGTTTCTCTCAGCAATTGCTATTTTATATTTCTCAAAAACTATGATACTGAGAGCTTCCTAGTATGAAGGGCTTTCATATTTGTACAAATGATTTCTATCACCAGCAGATGTTACCAAATGTAGATCAACCCTTAAAACAACTTCTCAGAAACCTTAGATTCAGAACTGAATTTAATACAGTTTGACAGAAAGCATCCTGTCATGACAAACTTTCAGGTTTGTACAAATGATGTCAATCCACCATTAAACATTCTCAAGGTTACTGATGGAAAATCTTTGTACAGAGTCATCTCCAGCACCTCAGAATTTGACCTTGACCAAATTTAACAGAATGTCTCCTGGCATGAAAACCTTTGAAATTTATACAGATGTTGCTAATCTGTCATCAAATGTAGCTTGTTGCTGAAAACAAAGACATGAAAACAACTCAAAACCACTGAACAGACTTGTACCAGATTTGACAGAAAACATTCTGGCATAGACGGTTTACAAATTTATACAAACTGATGCTGATAGGTCATAAAATAGGTCACTGTTGCTAAAAATGTAAAGATAAATGGCTTGTCAAAACCCACTTGGCATAATTTGACAAAACTTGATTAAAAGCATCCTTGCATGGAGGATTTTGAACTTTACAACTGATGCTGATCTACCATTAAATATGGCAACCATTACAAAAATCTGAAAAAGTTTTAAACAACTTTTTCACCCATACTGATCATCGCACACAAACTGCTCAACTGAATATGATCAGTTTAACAGAATGAATTATGGCATAGACAGCTTTTGGTTTTATATAGATTATGTCAATCCACCATCAAATATAGACACTGTTGTTAAATAGAGAAACCTTTGAAGAAAACGTTTGAAAAAAAGAATTCAACTTTATGGAAACATCCTGGCATAAAGGGCTTTCACATTTGTACAAATGATGCCAATCACAATCAGATATGGCTGCAAATACGAAAAAAATAAAAACTTAAAAACAGTTTCTTCTGAGAATCTGCTCAGCAGACATTAACCAAAAAGGTGACGAAAGCATTCAGATAAAGCTTTTAAATTGATAGTCAAGGCCAATTTCCTATCACATTTTGCTTTAATTTCTAAACATGGCAAATCCTTTAAATGCCTTCTCAAATATCAGTCAAAAAAATTTGACCACATTTTACAAAAAGCATTTTGGCATGAAGGGATTTTAATCCTGTACAAAAATGATTCCAATCTGCCATCAGATGCGGTTGCTGTTACTAAAAATAGAAACACATCTGCACAACTTTATCTAAAAGAAAATGCTGAGCACAACTTTGACCTGTTGGATCATGGCAGAGGAGCCCTTCAATAATGGACAAATGATTCTAATATGTAGGTAGATATAAAAACTAGAGAAACCTTAAAACAGTTGTTTTCATGACATATGCAATGAACAGAATTAGAAGAAACTTCAACAGGAAGCATCCTGTTGACCCAGATTACATGGACAACATCTATTGCATTAGGTGAGTGATCTCAGAGGTCAAAATAGGTTGAGGTCATTGAGACCAATAAACATTGTTCACTATTGAACATGGGGCTCCAGTACTCTTTCCATTGAGATATTGACCTTTAGGGCCTAAATTTGCAATGTTTTATGCAAGTTGCAGAACGATTGTTTTTTTATGCATTACATTTGTTGTGCCATTATATTGTTTGTTATTATTGCCAAAGGTTACTATCCAACTTTAAAATTATTATTAAAAGAAGTTAATGTTTTTTGTTGTTTTTTTGATCCAACATACTGGTACATGGCTAAAGCAGCGAGTTAAAACTATTGCTGTATATGTGATTTAAGATTTGCCAGGCATTTTATGGTATAGGATGGAGCAGCGGTTCCAAATTATTTTACCTGTGACCCTAAAATAGCCACCAACTGGATGTCCCAACTCTTGGGCTACTTTTAAGCATTACAAAAGCAAGAAAATATTTTTTGCTGCAGACCCCCATGACCATAATTTGGGTCATGACCTGAGGTTCAAAGCCTATTTTGATACTTTCAATTAAATTTTTGTCAGAATTTAAGTTTTCGTCTTGGATGTGTCTGCAGATGAATTTTTGTTGTGGATTAGTTAAGTTTACTCTTCACAAATCTCACATTAATAATCTTGCAGTTCAAAAATCCAGATTAGACCAAAATATTTTTAACACTTATTTGTACATACCAGTTTTTAAAGGAAATAATTTGCTCTAGAAGTACCCAGCTATTTGCCAAATGAAGTGTTTTGTTTACAAATTATAGACTTCAGATAACAAACCTAATGTTCATATGGTAAACATGTATTTCATCCAGCATTGCAAATTTGTTGGGGTTGGGGTTGGGATAACAGTAAAATTCCTCTTGTATATATACTAACTTCTTTTCATCAGTCTGTTTGGAAAGATTGTCAAGTTCTTTTAGAATTGTGGATGACCATAATTTGATTTAAATTGATACACTCACGTAAATGGGTACTGATTTACCTGTCCTGAAATCCTTTGAATTTAGCATGCTTTGTTTGCTGTGTATCTTAACCTTTACGATTTGGGCTTGCTTATCAGAACAGCATCAAAGAATTACATTGTTTTATTTGGTATCGGTATTATCAAGAACATTTTATAATATTATAAATTCACATACACCTCTCCCTCGATAACTTGCGCACAACGGGGTCCACAAACATAGACCGCACTATAAGCGAGGGCACGAGTTACCAAGGGACCTCCAAAAGTTGAAAAAATTCGCTTAGATATTGAGAAAACAGTGGAGGGGGGGTAGGGAACTGGGCCGTATAATGACTGAATGCTCATTTTACAATCACGTCGACAATAATTTTTAATAACGCGCTTTTTCTAATAAAGTTGTTCGTTATTCTGTTTAAATAACATTTATTTTTCAAAATGTCCAACATGTGAAAGATCGTTCCGCTGGTTTCAACAACCATCACGTGTACGCAAAACATCTGTGTATTACATCACTGCTTTTTGTGTTCTTGATGAGTCTGGTTCCCGGAGTGGTATTTAATGGTATCCTGCAAAATTGGGAGTCAAAAGAGCGGGAAACTAGACTAACTGTTGATACACCACCAAACAAGATTCCTTTTCTTCAAAACCACACGAAATTTATTTTGTGAGACAATCATCTACGTCGAATCTCAATTTTTGTATTGTTCAGTTAGTACAGTATTGATGTCATAATTTCATTGGAAGTAATAATGAAACTTCTTATCATCCTTGAGGATATCTCTAAGTGCCAATTCAAAAATTCTCTGAAACTCGCTTGCCCACAATGGTTCGTATCTGTGAAACCAAGCTCTTTATTTTACGAAGTATTCATTTCTCTTGGTTATCTTTGATCACAGTTACCAATGAGTCTGTTAATTTAAGGTAGTTTATGTTACATACACAATAACATTTATAACAGTGATTGATCAAATGAAGTGAGTTCACCCGACATACGACCGGGGCCGCTAGATTTTAAATTTGTAGGATTTTCGTGCCTTTTAACTTTTCTTTTATTCCAGCTCCTTTATTTGATTCAAAAGACATAATTAACATGATAACACAAAGGTGGCCAGCTTTTAATTCAGTGCAACAATACAACAGATACTTCCACAAATCAGTTATCACAACACAGTCGGCACCTAATTAGGTTCTCAGTGAAACGCTCGCGGACATAGCTGTTACGGTAGATTGGCACGTTTTACATTTAATTACAAGAGGACACGTATTTATGATTATTACACTTAACAAGGAACTAAAAGATAGAACTAGAAAATAAATTTCAATTGATTAAAAAAAAATGATTTAATTGGTGTTTATTAAGTACTGCCTGCACTCTGCATAAGTGACATTTTCATTGATTGAAATTTCCTTACATATCGTTAATTGCGGTGTACTACATTTTGAAAGAAAATGTAAAAAAATTGTATGACTTATTTTTAAATTTGATATTTCATAATGTTGATTAAAATTTCATGTCCTATCTACCATTTTCAACAATAAAGCGAGCGATATATCAAAGTTTCCATTACCAATTTTGATCACGATTTTCTTAAAGTTCAAAAATAGAGATCAATTTTTGAGGTATTTTCTGGTTTAAAAAATGGGATCCACGCCTGACCCTGCATTATAAGCGGGTTCGCAAGTTATCAGGGCACGAGTTATCGAGGGAATGGTGTATTAAGATAAAATCAACATTTTTAGATGCATCTGTTTATCTTAAAGTCATTGTAACAGTAATACTTTGTACATTAATGTATATTCTTAGCACTTCAGTGTATACTTTGTGCAGTAGTGTATACTTTGTACATTAGTGTATAATCTTAGTGCTTTAGTGTGTATACATTGTGTTTTAGTGTATACTTTATTGCTTTAGTGTATACTTTGTGCATTAGTGTATACTTTTAGAGCATTAGTGTATACTTTGTGCATTAGTGTATACTTTTAGAGCATTAGTGTATACTTTGTGCATTAGTGTATACTTTTAGAGCATTAGTGTATACTTTGTGCATTAGTGTATACTTTTAGAGCATTAGTGTATATCTTTGGTGCTTTAATATATACCTTTTTATTGCATTAGTGTATACTTCACGCAATAGTGTAGAAACTTATTGCTTTGATAGATGCACCTTGTGCATTAGTGTATACCTTTGGTGCTTTAATATATACTTTTAGTGCATTAGTGTATACTTCACGCAACAGTGTATAATCTCAGTGCTTTAATAGATGCACCTATTAGTGGATTAGTGTATACCTTTGGTGCTTTAATAGATGCACCTTGTGCATTAGTGTATATTTTTAGTGCATTAGTGTATACTTTGTGCATTAGTGTACACCTTTAGTGCCTTAATATATACCTATTAGTGGATTAGTGTATACTTTGTGCATTAGTGTACACCTTTAGTGCTTTAATATATACCTATTAGTGGATTAGTGTATACTTTTGGTGCTTTAATAGATGCACCTTGTGCATTAGTGTATATTTTTAGTGCATTAGTGTATACTTTGTGCATTAGTGTACACCTTTAGTGCCTTAATATATACCTTTAGTACTTTAGTGTATACTTTTGTGCATTAGTGTATTTTTTAGTGCTTTAGTATATATTCTTCGTGCATTAATGTGTACTTTAGTGCTTTACTGTATACTTTTAGTGCTTTAGTATACTCTTTGTGCATTAGTGTATACTTTATTGTTTTAATGTATACCCATTGTGCATTAGTGCATACTTCTAATGCTTTAGGATATACTTTTAGTGCCTTAATGTACTCTCTTAGTACTTTAGTGTATGCTTTTATTGTTTTAGTGAATAATCTTTGTGCATTAGTATATACTTTTTCATTTTATACATGTACTGTATGATAAAAATAATACATTCAGTACAGTGCACATTTTCAACTTTTTCTTTCTTTTAAACATTTCTTTTTGAAAGTACCTGGTGTTGCATTTTGGTGGAGTTACAATTTTTCATGTCAGTAATTACAATAAAAGTTTGTTTAGCTGAAATCCAAATATCCAAACCTCCCTCTGGTCTGAGCCAAAGCCATATCTCATGACTTTATCTCAGGTATGTAGTGTCTGCATATCTAAATGCAGGGCTTATCCAAAACTTTTGACCCTTGTGGGTAAATACATTTCACCTGTAGTTTATTAAATTCTAAGATAATTAAAATCAGTTCATGACAACTGTCAAAATTGTAAATAAATGCTATATAGTTTTGATAAATTTTGAAATTTAGGTCAAAAGAAAGAAATAGACAATCAGTATATGCTATTCCAACCGATCTCAGAGTTTGTTTAAGATGTGGTCGCATATTTCAGGATATGACCTCGGTATTCTAAATTAATATGGTATTAGATTGGAATCAGAGGAGATTTTTACCCTTGCAGCTTTGGTAGATAGATTGTAATGTTACTTTGTATTGTTTTTTAATTCCAGTGATTCACCAGTTCCTTCCCCAACTAGCAGTTATGGGGCTGATATGTTATCTCCTGAGTCAGATGGAATTCAAAGTGGACCAGGGTCTCATGACAGTGTCTGCAAAGATGGGGGATTTTACCTGCTTAGAAAAGACTCAGAACGTCGTGCAACACTTGTGCAGATTCTATCCAGGGAAACAGATATTACAGTGGTCAGTGACGACAATGTCGGTCACCATCAGTCAGGAAATTTTTTTCTTTCCTTTGAGCACTCTTTATGTCTCTATAGTCTTTTGACTCTTATCCTTCATATTGCTTTTGTGTCTCTTTTACTTTTTTTCTATTTCCATCTGTTGTTTTTATGTTCCTACAGTACTGTTGGTGGGGGGAGGTAAAGAATGTAGTGTTCACATTAATTGTCCATCAGGTTCGGTCTTGTATCATGATATCATTCTCCCTCTGTTGCAAATTTTGTTTCCACACAAAGACTTTAGAAGGAATGCAAGGATTGAAGTCATATAATGCTTTACATTACCCAAGACCTTGGTCAAGTTTAGTTTTACAGAATTGAACAAAGTTATGGATTCTGTTTACCTTTCAGATTACATAACATTGGTTGGAGGCATTTATACCATGTTGACAAGTATCTACTTTATATACTTGCCTAATTGTCGAGTCCAACTGCAAACAACATAGAATCTGAGTCAGCAGATCAGGGTTTATGTTCAACTGATTACTCTTAACAAACAGCACAGACCCATATCAGCTGGTGCATTATGTGATGGCAGATCTGGGTCTGTGCAGTTTGCAGTTGGACTTGTCTTATAAACTAGTATAGATAGTAGTGTGTTCTCTCGCTATCTCTCTCTCTCTCTCTCTCTCTCTCTCTCTCTCTCTCTCTCTCTCTCTCTCTCTCTCTCTCTTTCTCTCTCTCTCTCTCTCTCTCTCACACACCTTCTCTCTGTCCATTATGCTCCATGACTTTTTGTTTCTATAAATCTGTTGTCTTTCTGTTTGCTTTGTCCAAGTGCTTGTGTAACAACATCTGCATAACAGCTAAATTTTTTTGTTTCATATACTTATGAGATTTTATTTTCTGACACTTCTTCGGTCAGAGTTACTCTTCATAAAGACGAAATGAAAGTTTGCCATTTTTTTTGAAGATTCAAGTCATAGTTACAATGATACTTATTAAGCAAAAAATGCATGTAGAAGGAAATTGGCAACTGAATATGGCTTTGATGATTTGCAGTTACTTAATTAGGTGGGTTAATTAACTGAATAATTAATTCAGGTGGTAAACTTACTTTAGCAATGCCATTATATGGTGCAATAATGTGTCCACTGGTTGTGTTATAACAGAGTGTCTTTTACAAGGTTTTCCTGTAATCACAAAATGTTTGTATGAGATGGCAGTGAAAATGGTATTTAAAAGTATTTGGAAAAATCTAGATTTCTAATTGATTATTATTCTTGCCAGTTTATAACCTTCCAGAAAAGTTATAATTTTATATACTTTAGAGGTGAAAGTTATATACATATTGGGAAAAAGAGGAAACTAGTGAAGATTACAAGACAAAATTTCTTTTGGCCTCAAATTAACTACCCTTCTTACCCAACAAAATTTACTTGGGACTGAGCCAAAGATAAATTTGCATTTGTAGCTAAAAGGTAAGATTTCATGGCCATGGTCAGTACACCTGTTATTCATCAGGAGTTACACTCATGATGCAAACCATGTAAAACAAAATCTTATTCTGCATCAATTGACGTTGCTTTGTGTTACTTCATGTACAGTGAACACCTTTTTCTGTCCTTCCATCTATCCCTCTAGTCATACTTTTTCTATGCACTAAAGCTCTTCAATCCCGATGCATAATTGGATTTGGCAAGTAAATTGTGTATTGCACTTAGGCGTGCCTTTTAAAGTTTTTTTTTCCAGGTTCAGTTTTTGATGGAGTTGTTGCCCTTTTTCAGTCAACTTGAAACCTCCACTAACAGTTGTAATCGTATTTTGTATTTCCATTTTACAGATGTTGTAGAAACAAGTCAGGTGCATTGGCTTGGATGACTTAGTAATACCCATCTTCAGTTAGGGAGGTCTTGGGTTCAAGTCTCAATCCAGCCACAATTTTGTCCTGTCCATTTTGAAAAGGGTGTATATAAGTGTATAGAAGAATGATAGCATTTAAAAGGGCTGATTTTTTTTCTGTCTTGCATGTTTGTTTAAAATATTACAACATTTTCTTTTTGACAGATTGTTGACACATGGCTGGATATGATTCATCGAGATGCAACAATTTCCAATCCCAAGTTGAAAAAGGTGACCAACAAAAATTATTTTTTTGTTTTATTTTTTAGTGTCTTCATTCAAAGAATAAAAATAATTGATTTTATTGAATTCGTCTTGTAGTGAAAATTACATTTTCAAGATAACTACATATTGGACATTAGATCAGCACCTTTATTTATTTAGGATCAGCAATGCATTATATGAAGTCTTGTAGTGTAAACTCAATGCTGATATGAGCATTTATCCAGGAGATGTAGTGATAACAGGATTTTCCAGATGGCCAATGTGGCAGCCATATTAGATATTAGATTGGCACCATTTTTATAGGACTTAGACATCATAAGATGTCTCCTTCTGAAAACATGTCAGCATGACCTTCTGTTCAGGAGGAGTTGTGATAACAAGATACTCAAGATGGCTGCTATGTTGTCCATATTGGACATCAGATCAGTACCATTTTCATTTAGAACCAAATAGACATCATGAGAAGCATGTTAGTGAACACTATTTAGATATGACCATTAGGAGTAGTGATAACAAGATTTTCAAAAATGGCCACTGTGGTGGTCATACTGAACTTTGTATTGGCACAGTTTTTGTTTATGTCCAACTAGAAATCATAAGTCTTTTTGAAAAAAACCCATATTCAGTTGACCATCCATTCAGAAAGATTTTCAAGATGACCACTGTAAGACAGATCAGTACCATTTTCATTTAAGACCAATTGGACATAATAAGGGGTCTTTTGTTTAAAAACCCAATGTCAGTGACTTTTTGTTCAGGTGGTGTTGTGATAATATTTTCAGGATGGCTGCTGTGGTGGCCATATTGGATGTCAGATAACACTATCATTTATGACCAGCTAAACATCATTAGAGGTCTTTTAGTGAAAATTCCTTTTTGAATGAGAAGGAGGAGGATTGATAAGATTTTCAAGATGGCCACCATCATGGTCATACTTTACTTAAGACTGGAACAATTTTCCTTTAGGACCAACTTGAAATTATAAGAAGTCTTATAGTAAGAAACCATGTTGATTTGACCATCCATTCAGAGGATGCAACAATAAGAAGTTTTAATATGGCGACTGTTTTGGTCATATAGGATGTCAGATTGACCTCCTTTTCATTTAGGACCCACTAGACCATGGGATGAATGTTTATGTCAAGTTTCATGGCAATCCTTCAGGTAGTTTAGAAGTATTAGTAACTTGTGCTAATCGACGGATCAACGATGGACACAAGACCATCAAATAAATTCTTCTGGTCTGTGGCCAGTAGAGCTAAAGAGGTGTCCCTCAGGTATTGGCTAAAAGGAATTTCCAGAAATTCAAGATCAGACCATATCTTCCTTTTAAATGCTGTCTGTTGAAACCATCTCTGATATTCTTTGGCAATAACAAGATTTTGCAATTATCTGCTATGGCGGACATACTGGATGTAAGATCAACACCATTTTCATTGAGGACCAGCAAGACATCATAAGAAGTCTTCTGGTGGAAACCACATATTGATATAGCTTTCTGCTTTGGAGAAGTAATGATAGCAAGAATTTCAAGAGAGCTGCTATGGTGGCCATGATGGAATCAGATTGGCACCATTTTAATTTAAGACCATCTAGACATCATAAGAAGTCTTTTGGCAAAATTTCAATATCGATATGACCAGCTATCTAGGAGAAGTAGTGACAGGATTTTCAAGATGCCAACTGTGGTAGCAATATTCAAAGATATGACTATTCAAGATGGAATAGTAATAATCACAGCCACTGTGGTGGCCATAATGGATGTCTGAGCAGCAGCCACTGTGGTGGCCATAATGGATGTCTGAGCAGCATATTATTGACCAACAAAATATCACAAGAAGTTGTTTAGTAAAATCTCTATGCTGGTCCATACAGGAGGTGTACTGATAAAAATATTTTCAAGATTGTCACAGGTGGTATGCCTGCTATATTCCCAGACAGTTTGAGGGCTATTTATGTGGATGGATGAACAGAAAAACAGGATAAGAAGATTACAGATATTCAAAATGAAGACCTTTGAAAAGCAAAGTGAACATCTTCACTTCTAATCTAACAAGTATACAAAATTTCATAATGATATCCTAATTAGTATTGAGTTTTGTTTCAGAAATGAAACATGTAGATCAAGGATGGATGGATGGATTGGAAAAATAACTGAATAAAGACACAATTTTGATTTAAGACCAACTAGACATCCTGTGGAATCTTTTGATGAAAAACCAATGTCAGTATGACCATCTATTCAGGTCAAGAGGAGTAGAGATAAGATTTTCACAATAACCTCCATAGTGGCTAAAATTTATTTGCATTGTTTTCATTTCGGACCAACTAGACACCACAACAAGGTTTGAACGTTTCCAAGAAAAATTCACATACTTTTCCAGAGTTTAAAGGGCCTCAAAATTAAATTTCCAGGACTGAAAAAAAAGGCAGCAAAAATGAAGATCATATGGAATGATGAGCAATACAAACCAAACAAGCTGAAACACTGGACATCAGCAAAACAACAGAGCAAGATTGTAGATGAACTGATTATGCAGATATTCCAAGAATATTATGGCTGAAAATGGTCCAAATTAATGTAGACCAAAGCAAAATAATTTTCAAGAACTTTTCA